>JAQGAE010005259.1:0-11493 GCA_034696685.1 Julus scandinavius
GGACATTTTTCAAACTTGTTTATTAATTTAAAAAAAATCTACTATTTTAAAGTGAAAAACGACAAGCGAATGACCTTTCTGATTTATCAAGCTATTTTAAAACATTTTTATTTTTATTTAATCTCATTTTGTTTGGCTGTGGGTGTCGTTGCAAATTTACCCATTGAAAAGGAGAGTTGAAACCCCGTTAAAACCATCAAGTCCTGTTTCATACATGTGCAAACGTCCATTCTGTAAAAAGTACTAACTTATTATGAAAAAAAGAGTTGAAAACATAAATGTGACAGCATTTATCCACACGCTACAATGATATTAAAAAATCTTGCATGGATGTACAATTTGGAATTCGACTAAATATAATTATGACGAGGAATTCATTGGGTATCTTTAAATGGGTGGTTTTTATGTGTTATCGTGATTAGAATTTGACATCAAAAAATCTTAAAAATGTATAAAATATCTATGAATGTACAAGCCCTACAGCATTTGAATTGCTAAAAAATATTGAAGTGGTCTGAGAAAAACATTAGTTGACACAGCTTTCGAATTGCGTATCTGTTCAGACACAAAAAGCCAGTAGCATGCACTAATCGCAGCTGACGGACTGTTCCCCCAAAAAACGTTCAATTGATTGCATAACCATCAGTCATTAGTGACTTTGTACAGATGAAAAACCCTGTCTCTGGTTGTGTCAGTTAAAATCGACCTTTAAGGTGGATTTTAGATGGTAGCACTGTTCACATTACATAATTACTGATTCTGCATAAAAGCTAAAATTTGATATTTCATGTCAAAATGGAAATTTAAAGCTGTATGATGTCAGAATTTTGTTTTTGCGACTATCTACTTGCTGTTAACTGGTGTTATTGTTTTCCAGGAAAAACACAAAGACATGGGGCACATTCGTAATATTGGAATTTCTGCACACATTGACTCAGGCAAAACCACACTTACAGAACGAATCCTCTTCTATACTGGGAAAATTCATGAAATTCACGAAGTCAGGGGCAAAGACAATGTAGGGGCAACCATGGATTTTATGGAACTGGAAAGGCAGCGAGGGATAACCATCCAGTCGGCTGCAACATATGCTTTATGGAAAAATCATAATATCAACATAATCGACACTCCAGGTAGTACACAAATTTTGTCTCTCTTTCAATGTTGATAAATTCTATACCCACCTTAAAAAATTAAAAAATCAACTCAGTGGAAACGTTTAATCCACTGAACTGCATTGGGCAAAGAATGAAATGTGATCTTTTCCTATATTCCATTTCTCGTGTGGTCTGTTGAATTATTTTGCTAAAAACACATGAAATATCAACTGAGTAGAATTTACGTTGGTTAATGGATACAAATTTTCACATATGAAAAAAATAATAATCCAGTAATCGGTTAGTTTATAATTTTATTATGATTTTGATTTAATGCAGCTGGGGTATTTTCACCACTTCTATTTTATGTTGGAAGATCGATCTATATACTCCCAACTGGAAAATACTCATAATTTGGTCAGTTGATAACTGAAAGAGTAAAAATTATTAATTTGAAATTCAGATTAACCACCAAAACGGTGATAACAGATTTGGCGACCAAAGATGGCTGCAGTATCGTCATAAAATCATAAAATATACTAAGCGCATATGCATTATGGGACTCTGCCCACCTCAAGATTGGGATTATAGCATTGCACCACAAGTTTTCTAGAGCACTGCAGTTTTGACCATATTAAGGTGGGTTCAGACTACATCAAAAGCGAAAGCAAAAGCAGAGTTTCTGAAAACGTAATGGTCGAACCATGCTTTCAGAAACTAGCCCTCGAGTTTTCATATTGTCATGTTTAAAAACATGACACTTGTGGCATGGCATTCAAATTATAGAAAGCATGGAAACGGATCAAATGTTTTAAATTTACGGTGCAAGGTGTGTGCCTTGCGGTTGGCTTTATTATAGACCCACAATTTGCAGACAAATGACTTCAACATGCTATATATCACTTTCAATGGGTCAAATTTGAAAACATACTTACAGCCAAACAAAAAGAGATTAAATAAAAATAAAAATTGTTTAAAATAGCTTGATGGCAGCAAGTGCATCATATTGTTGTTTTTCACTTTGAACTGGTAGATTGTTTTTAAATTAATAAATAGGTTTGAAAAATGTCCCTTAATTTGCACATGCTGCCAGCACGTGCAGCACGAGAATGCAAATTATCGGACATTTTTCAAACTTTTTTATTAATTTAAAAAAAATCTACCACTTTAAAGTGAAAAACAACAATATGATGCACTTGCTGATCCATCAAGCTATTTTAAACAATTTTTATTTTTAATTAATCTCTATTTGTTTGGCTGTGAGCGTTGTTGCAAATTTACCCATTGAAAGGGAAAGGGTTGCAATCCCTCTTAAACATAAAACATCTCAAGAGCTGCTCTCAAAATTCGAGCATGGTTTGCATTTTTCGAGCTTTTTTCGTTTAAGTATCCATGTACTACATTGAGAGACCATGAATCCCACACGCATATTAGCAAATCAGGATTGGATACCATCTTGGCGCTGCAAGAGTTAAAAATTAATAAACAAGTTTGACACAACCTCATTGTTAAACGTTTACGGGCCGTCAGATATCCAGCTATGGAGTCTGCACTTATTGAGTGGTTCAATGCCAACCAGGAACGTGTCACTCTAAGTGGTAACCTCATCATAGTTTGATATATTTGGCAGTTCCATTGTTGATATTCCTTTAAGATATCATTGGGGCCAATACAAATTATTCTTATTACTTTAGGGAGGTTTATTCATTTTTACACGGATCCCAAGTCGGGAACAGCACATTTTATGCTTTTAGAGAGGTTAATCATTTAATTCATTACACAAGATACAATTAGACATAGTCTACTGTACTGAGGGAAGATTTTTCTCGTTACAGTTTTCAAAATTGTTCAAAATTGCAAATTCCGGGTCTCTTAATAGGTCTACGGCAGCGTACACGCCTTGGTACGATCGCTGAACAGTGAAAACATTTTTTTCCTTCGCCTCTTAAGCGATCACCAAAAAACAATGACGTTTGCGGACGCATCCACAATGGAAATTGGCAAGCAAATTTTTGTGGTCACATGTTTTAAAAGCACTGCTCTTGCTCAGTGTTTTTGATAGTCTGGTCTGGGCTTTATACAGGCCTTGGTAAAAGGTGCTATGACAGCAAACATTTCCACAATGCTTCATTATACGGCCAACTTTTCCGTAACGTAGTATCTAGGCCGTAAAGCGAGGTATGGGTGTACTTGTGCAGCTTGCGGTTTGATAAGAAATGCTTTTAGTGTTGCATCACAATGGATTTTTATTTTTATTTTGCAAAGGACATGTGGATTTCACGGTTGAAGTGGAACGAGCCCTTCGAGTGTTAGATGGAGCCATCTTAGTTCTCTGCAGTGTAGGTGGCGTACAGAGCCAAACCCTTACGGTCAATCGACAAATGAAGCGCTACAATGTGCCATGCTTGGCGTTCATCAATAAATTGGACAGAATGGGGGCAAATCCCTATCGGGTGCTGTCACAACTAAGGTAATACAGAACACTTAATTTATTATTGTCAGATTTGTATTTTTCATATTAGCAAAAAATCATAGGGAGTTTGTAGCGCTGTGTGTGACTCTGTTTTATGAAGAAATCTGACTGCACATTTGAGCAGTATCTCTTTTTGCTAAAAATGTGGTATTTGGCGAGTACCGAGTGACTATGCCGACACCAGTTATCGAGTGGGTTACTTGCTTACCTCTCGTTCCTAAGATGCTGGGTTCGCTCCCAGGTCAAGGTTGGTGAGAATTTTTACAGATGGGAGAAATTCGCTAAGTGGCGGCTCTTTCGGATGAGAGTTTAAACTAAGGTCCGGTGTTGATTGTTGCACGTTAAAGACCCGTCAAGAGGGGATAGGAAGTCCCCCTCGTAGGCTAAATTCCCAGGTAGGTGTTAAAGGCTCATCCCATGGCTGTGGTGTTTAGCCCTCGTGTTGCAGAAATAGGCCAACGTTAAAAACCAACTAAACAAACCGAGTGGCTACGCCGATTTTCTAATATTGTGTGTCGGGTACTCACTCGCCTAGGAGCTCGCTTTTTTCACCAGAAGTCGGTATTTTGTCCCGAGTCAAAGTGGGCAAATATATATATAGCGAAAAATGTGCACTCTATACACACCAGTAAGTTTACCTGTAAAAGATAATATACGAATGAAATGATTCATCAATCAGTTTTCTATAATAACATTTCTGTGGTGAGTATAATTTTAATTATGATTAAGATTCATTGATCGTTGTTCCCGTAAAAACTTTGCACTCGTCGAAACACGCATATGTATATCGTAGTACTCGCCACTTAATAAAGTCTTCGGCGAAAGACCCGGGAAAAGGGAAATTTTCTGCACTCGCATAATACCGCAAGTGAGGCATGAGTATACATGACAAACTCTTAACAGATGTAAGGTTCTCTTAAATTATTCCCATTTTTCGATTGCAGAAGCAAACTTTTACACAATGCAGCGCTTTTGCAAATTCCCATTGGGCTTGAAAGCAATTGCAAAGGCGTGGTTGATTTAATTACCCGCCAGGCATTATATTTCGAAGGCATGTATGGAGTTGATATAAGGACGGAAGAAGTGCCAAAAGAGATGAGAGCTGAAGTTGAAGATCGACGTCAAGAACTTGTAGGTAAATGACCATCCTTAGCAAACATGCTTTTTTATTTGTTCTAGGTTTAGCTTGTTAAATTTCATTTTACTTACATGCATTGCCGTATTATGTTTCAGAGCATGTTTCCAATGCTGATGATGTATTGGGAGAAATGTTTTTAAACGAAAAGGTTCCAAGTGAAGCCGAAATAAAGGTAGTGTGCCTCGCTAACCCTGAATTACAAACTGCCTGTGTGCACGATAACCACTATTAAACAAACTGGCTTCTTAAACTTCAATTATCATTGTAAATGGGGAAAATGATGTCAAGTGATGTTTATGCTATCATCACAAGCATTTTTATATTTAGATATTGAAGCAAAGTGTTACCTTTATGTTAAAAATAGTTGCCACTGGCATTGTGGCTGTCCTACTCATCTATAAGCCTGGTGATCATGCTTGTAGAAATATATCTTGATTGTTACATGATGACAAAGCCTGCATCGTGATGTGACACTCCTAAAAAGGTAAAGAATGTCATCTCTGCAAGAAAGGTGATGTTGACATTCTTTTTTGATAATTGGACTACTTGTACAAACGCGGACTCATCAAGTTAATTAGTCAGTTGGAAAAATGCCACGATGCTGGTGGTTACTTTTTTTGATACTGTATTTCATCGATTCTAAGACACCATCGTTTGCAAGACACAAGTTCATTTCAGTACCACCAATAAATAAAAAGCTTTGATTCTAATTAAAATTAAATTAGATTTTTTTGGAATTCACTAGCAACGACAATGTAAACAATGTACACACGATGAAGTAACCTTTACGTGTATAGAGTTCAGGTATAATATTCGGAAAATATTGGAATTGTTGACCATGCGCATCCAGATGTAGGCGACACATGTAACTTGTATCCGGCGATTATCCCCTATTTTTAGAGATGTGAATTTTAGAATGAATGAAATGCAGTGATTGTCTTGGCTCACTTTCATTTGACTCGTATATGTATTTTAAATAGCTTGAATATTTTAGAATGGCATCTTCGTTACTTGTCATATAAGTATTCAAGAATTTGAAAGGTTTTTAAAAATCTTATTATTTCTCTACTTGTGTTTTGATCAAACTTTCTGTTTTTGAATGCTTAGCTGTAAATAACATGAAGCCTACTACAGTAGAATAATAACTGCATACAGAGTATGCGGCATATGCTTGACATTATTTTTGATATTTGCATTTGCTCTGAGGTTAATACTAGGGGTACTCAAACAGACCAAACAATTTCGCACATGTCTGCAGTTTATCAGTTAATTAGGGCCATTGTACATGTGCTAACCCGGTTTTTGGCTGGTAATTGGCTGGACGTACCGCAATGGGGCTTGCAGAAGTGATGGAGAAAAAAGGATGTTTTAACTGCAAGTTGCTCTTGCAGTCCATCTTGGCAGGCCTGTGCCAGCTGCATTTTTCCCCATTTCACAAAAGACACTCAACTTGTGGACCTTGACTGAGCTGCTTGAATCTAATGCGCATGCACACCACATGTGGGCCAAGTGCAGATATACCTACTACCCAAGTGAAAAGTTCGTCGAGTACCCCTATTGTATTAGGAATGCCAGTGCATTTGGACACGAAATGATGGAAATTGGAAAGGAATGTAAATCAAACTTAAAAGAAAATCATGAAGTCAACTTATTTCAGGCTTAATTTTCGTTTCTTGGCATAGTTATTACCTTTTTATTAAAAATAATATAATTAGATTTTGATATTGTGACATCAATGCCACCTTGATGGTCACGATAGAATACATAAATAAAATGGAGTAAATAAAGGTGCTGAAACAAGTTAGTTAATGCAATTATATTTATTTGTTTGCTAATAGGCTGCCATCCGAAGAGCGTGTTTAAAACGACAGTTTACACCTGTTTTTTTGGGAACAGCATTAAAGAACAAGGGGATTCAACCACTACTGGATGGCGTGATAGAGTTTTTGCCAAATCCTGCTGAAGTGCAGAATTTTGCATATTTGGAAAAACCAGGGTAAACCTGAGATGACTATGAATACTGTGATTCGTTTCTTGAAGGACATTTTCTATGTTTCTATTGAAATTCTGGAAATTTTTCAAAATTTGGTTTGAAATTTCCCTTAATATGTTTTACTAACTTCCATCTGGTTTTTCAGAATGGACGTTTTTAAAATTTGTAGCTTAAGGAAGTTTTCATTACTCACTTTTAAAAACAAGGTGGTAAAGATCTAGATACAGTACTTTTTGCTGAATCCATTGTTGATTATGTGCGGCAATAATGCAAAGTTTACGCATATTGTCGTTTAAATTTATTAAAAATTTCTTATAAACGATTCTAAAAGTTATTAAAAAGTGTTAAACCCTTTCAAACTTCGTATCAGCAAATATCTTTTAAAATTTATTTGCTGTGATTTTGAGTTCTTATTCTCGTTTCTGATCATTTTAGAAAAGACAGCGAGAAGATTTTTTTGAACTCTGCACGTAATGGCGAAAACATATTCGTGGGACTTGCTTTTAAATTAGAGGTAATTGGATTTGATTGCTAATATGAATCTGCAATGACCAAATAGTTTTTGGTTGAGGTCATATGCAGACTTGAGATATGAGAGGGAGTCAAACATGACATTCCAATTGACACTTGTTTAGTAATTTTTTCCAAATTTTGTTTTTACGCTATTATGGCTATTTGAGTCTTTAGTTAAAATACGCATGTACAAATGTGAAAAAAATTTGTTGTAATATATTAACACTTTGTATTTAAATAGGTGCAATTCTGATGATCAGTGTATTCAGCCAATTGTTATTTGTTTCTTAATTTATCTTTAATTTTTGTTAAAAGGCTGGACGTTTTGGACAGTTGACCTATATGAGGATCTATCAAGGAATGCTTAATCGAGGCCAGTTCCTTTATAATACAAGGACAGGGAAGAGAGTGAAAGCTTCACGGATTGTTCGCTTGCATGCCGATGAAATGGAAGAAGTGGAACAGGTGTACTCTGGTGACATATGTGCTTTCTTTGGCATTGACTGTGCTAGTGGAGACACCTTTGTTACAGAACTTAAATATCCACTGTCATTGGTATGTACTCCCTGAATTATAATGATAGCAATTAGGAATTCAGTCTTTTTTCAATTTCTTTCTCTTTTTTATTTGAGTTGACAACCAGTTCCTCAAATTTAACAGAATTTATTTATAAAATGTGAAAGCAAGATTTAATTTCATTACAGTCAGTCGACTACTTTTTTGAATTTTTTCAATTCTGGTGATAAGCATAATAAGCTTTTTTGTTACAGGAATCCATGTATGTTGCTGAACCTGTGATTTCGATGTCTATTAAACCAAAGGACAGTAGAGATCAGGATCATTTCGCCAAGGCTGTTGCTCGTTTTACGAAAGAGGATCCAACATTTCGGATATATTGGGACGATGACAATAAAGAGGTATTTTATTGTTCTTCAAATAAATTTCTGTAATCTTCTTTTTATTTTTATATACCGAAGGCAAAAAAGTCTGAGAACATCATGATTTTTTTTTGTTCACAGGTTAATGAAATGTAGTACGTTTAAAAAGTCACATGTATTATATTGCTTGCATTACATATATTATGTAACAACAAAACAACACATTTAAAACAAAAAATAGGAAAATATTTAAAAAATAAACATGTGTTTTTCACTGCACAAAAAGTACAAGAACACCTTGTTATAGTGTTTAGATTTGCTCTATCTGAAAAACTGGGTATTAATTTGAGAAGAAATTGGTATGCCAATTAATACACAGGGTCAAAAGATTCAATTCAACTGAGTACCCTACAGTCAGCAAATAAATGCCATATGGTAGGGGGGTTGTACCCAATTTCAGGAGAATGCTCCTACTTCAGCAGCGACTTAGTCATCATTGTTAAATTGAACTTGAACTAAATCATAAGAATCGCCAAGTAGGCTATTCCATCGTCTAATCGCATGCAAAAAAAAGGACCAATAGTAAGCATCCGTCTTGGCACGAAGCTCGGTCAAAGGACTGGAGTGATTATGTCTACTCCTAGAGTGGTTGTTAGGCGTTAATATATGGGAAACAAGATGGGAATTAAGAGATAGATTAACCACATGTTAGGTCATTTTATTTTACAATGGCTCCCAAACAAAATGAGATGTCAATTCAAAGAGGGAAAATGATTCAGTTTCATGATAGTGGCAGTTCATATATTAGGATATTGCATGTATGTTGAAAATATCATGAACTACTGTGTACATACAAATCCATCAAAAAAAGAGACAGGAACTGTCTTAAACAATCCCAAAACAGGCCCACCATGCAAACTAACTGTGAAGGAGAAACCCCAGGAATAAACAAAAATAGGAAAAAACGCCTTAAGTTTGCTAAGAATTATAAGAACCAACCATTGCAATTCTAGAGAAATTTAATGTGTACAGATGAAAGTAAGTTTGCAATTTTAAAACCAAGTAGTGTAATTACTGTATGGATAAGGAAAGGAACTGCATTGTATAAACAAAACGTACTCAAGACAGTGAAACATGGAGGTGGCAGTGTCATGGTTTGGGGCTGCATGGGATACATCGACGTTGGAAACCTTTATTTTTATTGATGGTATTATGACTACCAGGTCATATGTGGATGTGTGGCACGTTAAATTAATGAACAGTGCAATGAAATTAGGTCTGGAGGAAAGGTTTATAGACCAGTAGCACAACAATCTCAGGCATACAGCTAGAATTACCATAGAGGGATTCTTGTACAACACACTCTGGCAGTTGAAAACTCTGCCACAATCCCCAGACTTTAACCCCATAGAGATTCTATGGCATTTATTAGACCAAAATATAAGAAAATGCTCAATTACAGGAAAAGAATATCTGAAGATGATACTTCTGGAAGAGTGAAGCAGGTTATCCTAAGACATCTTGAATAATTTAGTGAAATCTATGCCTAGAAGCAGTTATTAAAGCCAATGGTCTTCATATAAAACATTAATTTGCTACTGCCATTCAGAAATTTGATGTTATTGTGCATTTGTTTTACTGTTCTCGTATTTTTTTGCGGTGAAAAACTCATTTAAAAAAAAGTTTTCTTATTTTTTTGCAAATGTGTTTTGTTGTTACGTAATATATGTAATGCTAGCAATACACATGACTTTTTAAATGTATTACATTTTATTTACAGTGACTCAAACAATTGTTCACATACATGCTAGTGTACATTTATTGTCTTCACAAACATTCTATAAACTTTACCATCAAAAAGTAAAACAGAACATAGTGACATTTCATCTTTCAGATATAAAATACAACACTTGAAATGAGACAATACATGAAAATAAAATGTCCAATTATAGTTGCCACAACATGTTAACAAATATTTTGCTGACATACTGCTACAAAACTAATGACGTGTATGGCCACGCTTAGCCTTTATTACCTCTAATATTCTTTCAGGCATGCTATCAATTAGCTTCTTACTATAACCCTTCTCAATTTTATCCCAAATCTGTTCAACTCTCTCCCATAATTGAAGCATGCTGGATGGTGGCTCTGGGAAATCATTCAGTTTTCTGTTGAACAATTCCCAAAAATTTTCAATTGGATTAAGGTCAGGAGATTGAGAGGGCCACTCCAAAACCTCAATTGTAGCATCTTAGAGCCATTTTTATTGTACATTTCGCAGTATGTTTGGGGTCATTGTCATGTTGAAATATCACGTCACTTTTTTCAGTTTATGTAGCTTCAATGTATCAATTAGATCCTCTTGTAAAATGGAACAATACAATGCTGCATTCATAATTCCATTGATTTTGACTAGTTGTCCAGTCCCACATGCAGTTATGCACCCCCATACCATAAGAGAGCCTCCACCAAGTTTTTTACTGTAGGTGTCATGTGATTAAATTGCAGTTGGGATTGTGGTGTTTTCCAGCATCATTTGCGCCCATCGCTGCCCAAACGATTAATTTTGGTCCCATCTGAAAAAATTACCCGTGGCCAGTCTTCTTTTGTCCAGGGTTTGTACATGTTGGCAAATTCCATTCTTAACCTCCTGTGCCTTGAGGCTTTTTAATCAGAGGCTTAACAGACCTTTTTTATCTTCACTGCTGATTTTAAACCATGTTTCATCAGTACATTTTGAACAGTTTGAGCGCTGACAGGGGTATTTTGATGATTTGCAAGGTCAACTTGAACATCCACTGCAGTATCATGCCTTCCTGATAAATTTGCATGCACTATATTTCTTTCTTGGACATTTGAGTGAATTTGGACGACCAGACAGTGGTTTTTCTGCATTTGGAACACCCTTTTTTCTGATTTTAGACACTATTCCCACACTGACAGCTACACATTCGGCTATTTTTCTCACGGACAGCCCTGATTTTAATAAGGCAATGACATCTTGCCGTTTTTGCAGTGATATAACCTTCATGGAAATCATATTATTGAAATTACATTATTAATATATCATAAATGATTAATTTAGGTAATTTCATAATAGCTTGCCTGGTTTTCGTTGTATACAGAGACAGTAATTAAGGACAGTTCCTGCAGCAAAAAAACTGTTCACATGCACTGTTGCACAAACCATTCCACTCTGGGTATTTATGTGAAGTGAATAGAGGCGGTCTACATTACGTTTAGCGCCCTCTGTGGTAGTTTTAAGGCCCCTACACATTTGAACGTTTTTCTTATGTTATGTTATGTTGACGTCACTGGCAGACGACTTCGACACACATAAGGAAACATAAGGCAACATAACAGAATAGAAACAGTTTTTATTCCGACCAATGGGAAGAGAG
>JAQGAE010005260.1:0-11492 GCA_034696685.1 Julus scandinavius
TACCGTTTGAAATAAATTTTGATTGTGTGATGTCACATTACCGAACCACCCCCCCCCCCCACCCCTTGGACACAATTGTCACAAAAAACAAACAACCCACCCCCTAGGTGTGACATAATTTTTGAATGGCCCCTTAGTACATGGTAGTATAGGTTACTAATTTTCAATAGGAATAGTTAATTTTTTCTTTTCCTTCTATCAGAAATTTGACTGATTTGTGTTTTTCCATTGCTTTGAATGTTTTGGCAAAAATGTCATTATTTGTTATTTAAGATACAAAATCTGACATAATTCAAAAGGTGTTGGGACTGTGCAATATGGTAGTTTAGGTTACTAATTTGCCATGGGAATAGTTAGTTAATTATTGCTTTTCCGTCTATCAGAAATTTTACTGGTTGTGTTTGAATGGTTTGGGAAAAATGTTGTTATTTATGATTCGAAATCTGACAATTCAAAATGTGTTGTGACTCTGTAGTATGAAGTATGGTAGTATAGGTTACTAATTTGCCATGGGAATAGTTAATTATTGCCTTCCATTTTATCAGAAATTTTACTGGTTCCCAATGTCATTATTTGTTATTAATGATACGAAATCTGGCATAATTTCATCAGAAATTGTACTGATGTGTTTTTCTATGATATGTGAAGTTTGATTAACGGAGGTAAACCACCTTTTTCAAAATATCGGTTTAATTTAACCTGAAAAAAATATGATGCAATATTCATTCGTTTAGACCAGATTGAGTTTTAGTATACAGTAGAAAAATGTGTTCACGAAATTCAAGTACGAATTTGTGAACATTAATTAGTGATACACAAATCGGCGTGGGAAAAAACTGCTCATCTTATATTTTTTGGCTTTGTTTATGGGTCAAACGTAAGGGATCGTCCATAAATTACGTGACCTTTACGCCGTTACACGTAAGTTATCATTGTTACATAGGGTGGGGAGTTTAATGGTGGCTATATACAATCACGTGGTTTCCTGTGAAGAGAATTCCCAACTTGTATAAAAGAACCTGTGAGAAAGGTGTTAAACTGTGCCCGGTGTTTATGGATAGTCTTCGAGTGAGATAACATTGCCATAGCCATATGTCGATTAATGACTACATGCAATATATCAACCTCAATTTCAGTTATTCAGTGATTAAAAGTGTTTTCGATGTTGAAACACGCCATTGATGTTTTAATTGCCGATTAATTGAACGATGGTGCAACTTGCTAGACATGCATTGACGTCAAAAAAAAATGCCAGGTAAATTAATATACCAGATGCTATATTCAGTTTAGGGGCCATTCAAAAAGGACGTCCTCAACAGTTATGAACGTCCGCGATGGTACCTTTCAGTTTTTGGATTTTCTGTTTAATATAGTTTTAAAGGTCAGTGAAAGTGGAATTTGACACCAGAAGAAATGAGTTCCCAGTCCCAAATGTACTTGAATTTTTGTGTTAAACAGCAATTTTATGCTGGAATTTCACTTCGAGTTCAGGAAATCTTTCGTTTATCAGAAAAATGTGGAAAAGTGTCGTGGAATTGGTAGCGAGGCGGCGGGTGCTTGGAAATTCATAGGATGGGCCTTTCTATGTTCCAACAAATTTTTTGGACACCCTACTATTCAAGCAATTTCGGGACGTCCTTTTTGAATGACCCCTTACGGATTAATTAAAACAGATGAGTGACACTCACGTGTTCACAATAACCATGTAGTGAACTATCATTACAATGTGGTTAGGAAATAATTTTTTTAATTTGTACACCAAATGTGAAAAACCCAGGTCAAGTGTCACGCATCATTTGTATAGCAACATGCGCACATCCTTTGACAGGTTCACAATACATGCATGTGATTGTTAAATAACACTCATGCATTGTACATGGTATATGTACTATCTACTACATTATATAAATCTATAATATATGTGCGTACAAATTGGTGTAACAAAGTTTACTTCACAATTAATTACGGATGCAAAAGGTTTACTTGGTTATTACTGGCCTGATTATGTTAGTAAAATCTAGAAAAATT
The DNA here is from genome assembly GCA_034696685.1 of Julus scandinavius. Classification (NCBI taxonomy): domain Eukaryota; kingdom Metazoa; phylum Arthropoda; class Diplopoda; order Julida; family Julidae; genus Julus; species Julus scandinavius. The sequence goes on from JAQGAE010005260.1 coordinate 2,029, forward strand.
TTGATGTATACCCAACATTAAAAACTTAATCTTAATCAAAGTCTTGCGAGATATTTATTGATTCATACACCATTATTTACTTTAGCATAATAAATGTCACGAGGTTGTATTTTATGTTCAAAAGATGCATATTTATGAGGAGCTCTTAACTATATTTGCCATATGTTACAGAACAAACAAAAAATGTGTTCGTATATCATTTTCTTATGAAATTATCACTTTGGATGACGTAATACAAGTTTTGCTTTTAAAAATAGCATTTAAAAAAAAAAATAATAATAAAACAAACAAAAAACAACGCCAACATAATTATAATTTCTGGAAAAGCATATATAGGAGGAAAAGTATGAAAAATATGTTTGTATCGTGTTAACATCAACGTGACACGAAAAACCTTTTTAATCAGAAATAATATTGCAAGGGTTGAAAAGTATACGTCGAGATTGTGCTTAGGGGCCATTCAAAAAGGACGACCTCAAGAGGGGGTGGTGTCTGCTGGCATGTGGACAGGGGAGGCAAGGGGGGGGGGAGGTAAGCCATTATGGAGGCCCGCTAATGATTTTATTTTTCAGTTTTTGGTTTTTCTGTTTGAGGTTTAAAGGTCAGTGAAAGGAAAAATGGACACCAGAAAAAATACTTCCCCAGTCCCAATTGTACTTGGATTTTTAAAACCTCGGAAAAGTCGGGATTTATGCCCAAATTTGTATTAAACACCAATTTTATGCTGGAATTTCCCTTCGTGGTCAGGAAATTTCCGTTAATAATAAAAATCTGGAAAAATGTCGTGGAATATTGACATTGAGACGGGCGCTTGGAAAGTTATAGGAGGGGGGCCTTTGTATGTTCAAAAACATTTTCTGGACACCCTACTATTAAAAAAAAATTAAGGACGTCTATAAAGGGGGTGAGTCTGGGTAAAATAGACACCATGTGGACAAGGGAGGAGAGAAAGTCAATTGTTGAAGGAATTTCGGGGACATCTTTTTTGTATGGCCCTTATGAGGCCTCATTTCCTATGAATTCTTCTCAGACTCAGTATAGTTGCCATATAGGTTTTAAGGACGATTCCTGCACAATAAACACGGAATATACAATATAATGCGAGCAAACAATAGGCCTAACGATGATTATTGACTTTTCAACGAATTTCGCACGAAAAGCTCGTTGCAAAACGAAGATAAAAACGGCAGAAGTTGATCCGTCGTGCCTTCCCCTCCCCCGAACACTGATCAATAAGCTCATAAAGCAACATTGAATTCTGCTGGAAAAGTTGACAAAATCCCGCGGCCCAATTTCAATCAACTTCGGGCATAGTATATAGCAACGCCTCATTACACGCGCATAATTACGGAGCCATTGTTATCTTTAGGGTAATTCCCTTGGCGTAATAACGCGTTAAGCATCATTGCATCGATATATAAGCGATGTCAATAACACAATCCACCCGCAATTATTATACTTATAGAGAGACTCGCTATATTTTATGGGCGTACAATTATTTTTATTGTTATTATACCATTGTAGAAGCTCGCCTAAAAGAGGAAAACACATTATGTGCTTTAATATAGTGTAGTTATTCGTGGTAAAAAGATTGGTTGGTTTAAAAAAATAATGATATTCTCGTTTTTGTTATTGCTAACCACGTGCTCACACGACTTTGATAAACGATCAACGTTTTTCCACTTATGGTTTTTATGGAAATTGCATTTATGCTTATAGAAGTTATAAATGATAACCTTAGGACTTGAAGTTAGGAGCCATTTTTTTCGAAAAGCAGGGTGTCCACAAAGTTTGTTGGGGTCATACAAAGAACCCATCCTATTAATTTTCGATCCAAGCACCCGTCTCGCTGCCAATTACTCGACATTTTTCCAGATTTTTCTGATTAACGGAAATTTCCTGACCTCAAAGAAAATTTTCAAAACCTTCAAAACTCAATTAAATAGAAAAACCAAAAACTGTAAAATACCATCAATAGTGGACGTCCATAATGGCTCCCCCTCCCTTCTACCTATCCACTTGCCAGCAGGCCCCCTCCCTCCCCCTCATGAGGACGTCCTTTTTGAATGGCCCCATTATAAAGTAATTGTGAGTGGGATTTCTTTGTATCCTGGCAACCAATTTTTTTATACCCTGTCCGTCTCTCTCTCCCCCTCTATATATATATATATATATTATGTGACAGCGATGTCCCATTGAACTATGTATTATGTATAGCATCAGTTGCAGAACATTTTTATGAGTTATTGACGGTAATTAGTTGTTAAATTTGTAATCTGAAATTTAAAACTACATTACATTGGCTGTAGGTTTTATGTACCTGTATATCATGTATTTCACAATGTTTAAAGGTATTTTTTGTGTTAAACATAAGTAAAAATCAATAGTGAAAATTTACGCGTAAACTAATGGATAACCAAAAAATATGCTTTTGTGCTTAGTACACACTATAGGAAACACTATTCACCCATTTCTATAAAGATGTTTGTCCAAATGTATTTGTCGACATCGAAAAAGCATTTAGAAACGGAAAATTTATCACTTTGTCAGCTATCCACGAGGTGAATATCGGTTTTTTGTTGTTGTGTGTTCACCGTAGTAAAAGCGTCGTCTGCAATATGAAGCGCGTGGAGTATAAAAGCCTTGGTAGGAGCGCCTTGACCAGTAAACAATATTTCCTTTTGATCTTCACCACCTCTTGAGCGATCACCGAAATGTTTCATGGAAACACGTTTTTTTTGGCCAAAAGTTTTCTGAAACTTGCTTGCAGCACTCTGATGAGCATCCACATATCACAAACATATTTTCAAAACAATGTTTCTATTTCGTGTTTCCTATAGTGTGTACTAGGTATTGGAACTACGGCATTACTGTATATAGCTCAGAATTTTGCAACACTACATGCCCCTGGTGTATGAATCACACGTTAATCTAGGTTTTTTTGCCCCACCAAACTACTGACGCATATTGCGTGACTATTATATTAGCTTCACTGGATAATTTATTATAAATCCGCGAAACTATTAACATGTAGACGAATTAGCCCATATTTAATCAGGCGCTTAACTTGTGCTGGCTTTATTACTAGTGTATTTTTCATTATAATATTCCCACTTTTCTGGTTTTATCGGGTGAGCGTGCTTAGCCTATAGACCAACATAACCTTGCGACTTTGTGGAAATAATTCAAAAATATTTCTGCTTTTGGAATTATTTCGGCGTATAAATGTTGAGGTTCTGTTATGTTGTTATATTTTCGGTTTCAGTCAAACAGATCGGCATAGCAAAGAGTGACTGAAGTGTTGCTGAGTAGTTTTTATTTGTTTTAATACAACTATGAATCGATGCTTGACACAGATAAGGCCAAACCCGGAAGATTTTTACAAAAAATTATCGCTTGCACATATACTTGTAAACAGGTGACTGTACACAAAATGGATGCTAATTTATGACACAATTTCACGAGGTGACATTCAAATGACTCTTTCTATTTCAATATGCTAAACAAACAAGGTCTCACGTTGTTGACACTGGGACACATCATCGTTTTTCCCCTCATATACAAGCGTTTACAGCATTTCTCATATATGGGAAATTCCCGGTTTTGGAATCGTCATATCATGTTTCTATTTGATAATAAATGTTTGCAAATCAGTTATTCATAAGCTATAAAACGTTATGTGATTCGCTGGAATAGTATACTATGTAGCCTACAGTGTGGCCACAAATAAATTTGTAACTTTTTTGTTTTTTAATCAAAGTAAATCCAATTTTGCACAAATATAGGCAACAAACGTACGAACAGACCAGCTATTTCAAGTTGTACTCAACGAGTCCTCGTTTGTTGCCTATATTTGTGCAAGATTGGATTTACTTTGATTAAAAAACTAAAAGTGACGAATGTATGATGAAAAAGGTTCCACTTTTTTTGTGGCCACCCTGTACTTCAAATTCGTAGAACCCACATCATGATCTGTTTTAAGAAATAAAATTGCATGTACAAATAAAATGAGCATGCTGTTATAAACCACAGAAGTAATTTTAGTTTTTATTATTTTCCAAAACATGGGGCAATTCCATAAAGGTAAAATAAGTTGAAACATCTGTTCAACACGTCAGAAACATTAAAAACTTGTAAACATACTGATAACGGGATAGCAATACGTTAATAACGTGTTAATTAATATTTATAACGTGACACCAATGTATGACATGACTGTCATTGTTTTATCCATGTCGGAGATATTGACAACATTCCAAATTTATACAACACCAAAATAAGCCTTATGGTCTTTTTGAAATTGTTTCTATAGTACTAGTCTGGATCCTAATATCCAGAGGTGTTTTAACAATTTTAAGTTGGTGTTTTTTTTTGCAAAACATTTGAAATATATTAAGTGGGAGTGCTGGAATGTCATACGATTGTCCTATTTAATTTATTTTGACTGTATTTTTTTGACCTCAACAATGTGGACTACTTTCCAATTTTTGTTAAGCCTTATTCTTATATGCAACAATACAAAAGTTATCAAAAGAATATGTATCGTGCCATTGCATGTCATTGCAATCCAGCTAACCGGAAAAATATCAAATAAAAGTTCAATTTGTGCCCTTCACTGAACATTTAAATAAAAAAAAAATTAAATTAACATGTATTCAACCTTAGATCTGACTAGTTGAAACCTGGCTTGAGGTGGTAATCATGTATAGATTTGGAATTTTTAGTAAACCATCATTGCACTTTTAATACAAAAAATCGCCGTTCTCTTTTTATATTTTGCCGATTCGGTTTTGAAATTTGTAAAAAAAATTCTGATTTCATGGTGGGATCTGTCTCCAATTTCCCCATACAAAGACCAAACAGATCAGATGTAGTACGTTTGAAGAACCACGGATTGTCTGTGCAACAGGTCACGGATTTTATGATCCCCAGATGTGGAATTCCTAGGTGAAAATGCCAATCTGACGTCACCATCTCGTTTAACCTCAACTGCACCAATCTCGATTATCTAATCGACTAATTTAACGGTTGGCCAATTTCTGGCTTTTAATACCCAAGTAATGGGAGTTGACAATAGGTGTAGCGTTGTTTCTTGTAAGCCTGCCTCGTATTACATTCTGCGCATGTATGATAATTAGGGGAAAAAAACCTAATTGAGACAAGGTATGCAGGTTAAGGGGCCGTCCATTAATTGTGTGTAAGTCATGATAGTAGACACTATAGATGCGTCGACTTTCCTCACAGCCATGCATTTTCTTGCCCCGCAGCCTTTGGAAAAGGTAACTCCCTGATTTTTTGCTTACTGAAATACATTGTAGCACGGTTGTATATACGAAACTATGCTAACAATTTGTTTTCTAGCCTCGTACTAAGGGGTTTTGAAAGTTAAAAAAAGATGTCAAAATGTATTCATTCATTAAAAAGTGACCTATTTGATGCAAGGATTACAAACGTGTACTGTACTTCAACCATGCTTGATTCTAAGCCCAATCTCAAGTACAGAATACTGTCAGTTCATGATTGGCAGGGACATCCATAAACACACTCAGGCAGTTGGCAATTATTTATGCAAAACGGGTTGGGATTTTCCTTACGGACCATTTAAAAAAGACGTCCTTAAGAGGGGGTGGGGAGTCTGCTGGCATATGGACAGGGAGGGGAGGGGGTCATTGTGGACGTCCACTAATGATGGTATTTTTCAGTTATTGGATTTTCTGTTTAATTGAGTTTTAAATGTCAGTGGAAAAATAAATAGACACCAGAAGAAATGTGTCCCCAATCCCAAATGTACTTGAAATTCAAAGGATGGGCCTTTGTATGTTCCAACAAATTTTCTGGACACCCAGCCTATGAGGGTGGGGGGAGCGGAAGGGTCTGGGATAAAATAAACACCAAGTGGACAGGGGGTTGGGGGCAGTTTTTGAATAAATTTCGGGGTGGTCCTGTTTGAATGGCCCTTTAACCCTTTTTCCTCTGAGTGTGTATAGTTTCTGAACGACCCTTAAGTTATTTATGGACGAACCACATTGGGGATCGATCGTAGTCTGAAATATACAGCAGTTGCGATAAGCATTAGAAAAAGTAACCGTGTTTTCCAATACTCTCTCTTGACAGACGTATAAATTATGAAATATTTGTTTTTATACATTATTGAATTGTTGTCATGGTAAAGTGAATGGTAAATCAATTTGCTTAGAGTAGCTTTCTTTACATCTGAATGTTAGCTCTTGAGCAATTACATCATGATCCTGTAAATGCAAGACACAATCGGGACAAGCTGTGGCCCGCGTGCCACTAGCTTAATTCTTAGCTAACATTAAACCGGCTTTCATGGTCACACGTTGTGAATGGAAAATCACATCCGGATTCGCTAATCAAACTTGATTATTTGTTTTTTCGAGGAAAATCAGTGTGTTTTTTTGCTTAACGAATCCTGTTTTGTGTTTACAACCATTCTCTCATTAGCGAGATAAATTAAATATGTTTAATTGTCACGAGGCGATTGCGAATGGAAAGCTGAAAATACGTTTGCTTTCAATTAGACTAAATCGTATTTAACGAGCGGTGGTAATAAACAAAATATCTACCAAACTAAACATATCTTAATAGGCCTAGATAGAAAGCTTTATCAATATAACATTTGCAGTGTCATTTTAACCAAACGTCTTTTCAAGAACCATTACCAGCAAATAAAAAGCGTTTCAAATGTAAAGTGCTCATTGACATCGGTCTGATAGATTTGAAGTTTAAAATCAATATACTGCATATTTACAATAAAGTATTTGATAAAAAAAATATATTACGTAAAAAGTATTTGTTTAACATCAGCTGATTTCCTAGTCATTTTATGCAATTGATGTGGGGTTTATATTAACACATCTCTTTTGGAATCTTTCTTGTAATTCACATGTTGTTTCCCATATTTCAACGCCTAAAGATGGCTATAGGAGCAGACATAATCACTCAAAACCTTTGACCGAGATTCGTGCCAAGATGGATGCTTTATATTGGTCCTTTTTTTTGCACGCGATTAGACGATGGAATAGCCTTCCTTTCGAAAGTCCAGATTTAGTAAAAATTCAATTTAACAATGATGGCTAAGTCGCTACTGACGTACGTAGGAAAATTTTCCTAAAATGATTAGGTACGACTCCCCTGCCATTTGGCATTTATTTGCCGACTGTAGGGTACTGAGTTGAATTACATTTTCGGTATTGGGGATTAATTTAGGACTTGACAATCAGGGTCAAGTCAAGTCTTGACAACTTGGCACCTTTTTTATATATATACACCTGAGTGCAAAAAAATCGACTCACCTGCATGAATCAAGTAAAAATATGTTTTTCCCAGCAAAAAAATTTCCGATTTAAAATTGGAAAATGAGTTTTGTAGACAATTTATTCCTCTTTATAATTCGCCTAATTTTCATAAAATTCCAGCTGCATCCTTGAGGCGAAAAATGCTGAACTTAAAACAACCCAAATTTGCGTTGTTTATGCCAATATGCATCGTTGTACCCCTGTGGCTGTGTTTCTGAATGCAATTTGATTATCAGAGCTTAATAAACACATATCCAGACATAGTGTTAATTAATGGTTTCTCGATAAAATGACCACTCCACCGGAAGTAGCCGCACGAGTTGCAGGCTCCAGAGAAATTCAGCAGAAATCGTTTTCACACTAGGCGAATTATAAACATAAATAAATTGTCTACAAAACACATTTTTACTTGATTCATGCAGGTGAGTCGATTTTTTTGCACTCAAGTGTATATATATATAAAAGGGTGTTATTGATAAGAAATTGCATAATATTTCGAGAAAATATTACCATTACTTGAAAACAGAATAATTAAGCAATAGAGGTTAATCGTTTCTTGACCACTGGTCCGTTCATTTTCATCACCTCGTGTGTTATTCACCTGCCCCATACCGTATGGTGGTAATGTGGTGTAATTAACCTCTCATTTAATTTCTGTAATGTTTTACAGCATAGGGACCCCTGCAGTGTTCACATAATTTAAAGAATTTAAGGTCATTATTGTAAGTGTACGTAATGTACAACGTTACACCGCAGGACTTTAAACAACAACCTACTAGAGTATCGCCACAGGTTTTTCCAACACGCGGATGTAATTTCAAATTACTTTTTAGGACATAAATAAAATATTGTTTTTAGATAAGCTTATGGGCTTGTTGCATAACTCACGCGGCGCCAGTTTTTTTATATATATTATATTTGGGATGGGCATACGCAGTACTTGATATTATGACTTTTGTGGAGTCAAACCGTGGCGCCATCTTGTGAACGGAACAGGCAACGAAATTGGAACGCCAACTAAGTTAATCCAGTCAGGCTTGTACATTGTAACCTTATTTATTAGCAAACTTATTCACGATAGTTTGTTTTAAATTAAATTAGTGTATTATGTGCATGTGTGTACAGCAGTCTACTTTTTACAACCCTTTTACTCCTTTTTAATCTTGAAGGTTTTTAAAAAATTCAAAAATGCTTATTGTTCTTGACATAATTAGGAATCGTGTATTAATATTGTTTGAAACCTTCCCCCTTCCTATAATCATATAGCTAAACGTCATTGAAATATTGTGCCCTTTGCCCTTAGCATTGTAGTTGTAGACTTGTTTTAGTGTTATAGATACATTTTTTTTACTAATATGGTGAATAAAAAACTTACAAGTTTGAACAGTCTAACAGAATAGGTTACTTGGTTGTGGTTGAGATGTGTGAGGTGTGGTTTAGGGACACAAAGGCACCCCAGGTCCATAGGAACACCTTGATTGACCATTACAAGAGAAGTGACCAATAGGTTATCAGACAGGCGTGTGATAAAGGTGTTCCTATGTACCTGGGGTCTTGCATTTCTACTTTCTGTCATCTACTATTGTCCCTAACCCGTTGTCACTTGCCCATATATTTTTTCCTTGAATTGCTGGGTGGTTTCCCCATCATGTGGACCATCTCCAAAACGTATATGCCCTTTGCAGGCATTGGAAGATGATGATTTAGGTATAGCAGTTAGGGGAGAAGCTAAAAGGGCCGAGAGCAAGTCACATTGATGAAGAAAGGGAAGGACTGCACAAAAAAAAAAGAAAAAAAAAAGTCAGAGCTTCCCCTTAAAGTATGGCGAGGTCAAAAGGGCTCAGGCCAACACCAGGCCCCATTAAGTAGGACGAAGGTTTGGGTGCATATTGCCTGGAGATGCACATCTGCATACAAGGGCAGAACATCTGTAGTTAGTACAGTAGAACCTGTCTAAATCCACCATGTATAAATAAATAACCTATATAGGAGCATAAAATGTTCCAGTCTCGACTTGGGACCCGTGTATATAAATGAACCTGTCTTAGGGCCGGTTGCACCAACAAAGGTTAAATAAAAGGTTAGCTAACCTTAGGTTATATAAAACCACGAGTTAACCTCAGGGTTAGCCTCATTGGTTTTCTT
>JAQGAE010005261.1:0-11491 GCA_034696685.1 Julus scandinavius
GCATATGCATTTTCATTTAAATATATTGATTATGAAACATGTTATAAGCATCCATAGCATGAACAAGGTGGTGGGGTAAATATAAATTTTACATACTGTATGTATACCTACAAACTTTGGTATGCTATTGTTAAGGTGAAATTTGGCAAATCCACAACATTGTTTAATAATTAAATAATGTGCCATATTTCGTTTGTAGTTTTATTGATTGTTTGCTGATTATTAACCCTTTATAATTTTTTATTCATTAAGACAAAATTAGGTTAAATGTAACAAGTTATTGTAAAAACATAACAGCGTTGCACGATAATTGCAATTATTAGTAATTAAAATTTATTATGCTGACATAAAAAGTTATGGCATTCAACACAGGATTTTACTGGTTTTTACGTTCGATAAAATTGATGCCAAACAGTTACTTGATAAAACATTAAAAAAAGTATCAATTGAATGAGTTTTAAATTCGCAGGTTGAAAAATTATGTATGGGATATAGTACCATGGATACATGAACATATCTGAAACTGGAAACGTTGACATACATGTATGTACTCGTATATGCAAATATGCACGCAATTTTGGTAATTAACTAAGTACCCTTATGGAAAAAAGTGTTATTTTGGCAATATGTTTAAAGCATTTACGGTCATATGGAGATACCAGAATTTCACAATTATGACCATAACATAGATTGAATACATATAGATAAATGGTCATTATTAGACTATAGGACAACGACATATATATGACTATGAAAAATGTCATATTTTGTCATATACACATGAATCGTGCAATGACATGTAAACCTGTATAACTACAATATCTTTGAATTAAATTAGAATTGTGTCTAGTCATTCACCATGCCTTGGTCTGGCATTTTTTTTAACCTGTTTGTTGAATCAACTTGCGCATATTATACAAGATGTGTTTAAAGCAATTGTAAACTTAGAAGACCTGTTGAGAAAGCTACTGAATAAATAAACTGGCATGCATATCAATTGGTTGACAATCGGGCATTGACATATTGACTAAATATTTAGATATACCTGGGAAAACCAGTACTAGTGGACGGTTTAAAATTAATTAAATGCCGCGGTTCTATAGGGTCAAACATCCAATAAGCATGATTCACAAATTAATTTTCATTTTCTATTATTGAAGTTTTTTCAAAAATTGAAGACGACCTTGTGTTGTAGGTAGTTCACATCACAGCAGTCATGCAAACTGTCCAAATTATAAAAGCTCAATTATCGATTTATACCGTCGTATCAAATATTGAAATTTGGACGCATGGACATACAAGTATATACGTGCATATGCCCACATATGACAACTTTGTCCATAAATTATGAAAGATACCTATAAATATACATATATGTAGCATATGTCCATACATATAACAATACACATATTATTGTATATTTCCATTCATGTCTAATATTACACACATCATACTGGTTTTCTTCCAGATATGAAGTTGAATTGAATTGTTAAACGGCTCGTATATACACGTACTGCATGTATCTAGTCTGTAAATGTTTCCATAATTTATGTACACAGTACATATATAACCTTGAGATATGTATCTGCCATATTTATAGATTTATGATGGTTTTAGATTTTTAGGAATTGTATACTATAAGGGGGTGATGGGTCATGGGGCCACTTCAGGAATAATTGCATCTAACATGTGGAAAACTAACTTTATCAAACATGAAATGTGGCCTGTCAGTAAGTATATCAATCTACTAAACTTTCTTAGAGTTCAGTAAACAATTATTCAATAAATGTAAAACAAAAGCCATCCACATTATTTTATTTGATCAAGATAAGTGATGATTTTGAAGACCAACTTGTTTCTTGCATGGTTCCAATATAACTTTTAGTTATTTTGTTTATATTTACTTTCCGGATTCAGCGGAAATGTTAACCATACAACTTGTTATATTTTAATTTATTTACAAAAATTTATTTTTTCCAAGATGGCTTGGAAATATGCACAACATATTTTAAAAAATCGCCCAATACGGTATTACGGCCAAAAGGCATCATTATCCCAAACCGCATGAAGTCATTGTGAAAGAAATGTATTTCTTCCCAGTCATTTGAAATAATTCACTTTCATTCAGAGATATATTAGTAGGACAGACTCCAGCTTTTCTATCAATAACAAATGCACATGAAAATCTTTGAAAACCCATGTTTGCTAACCGTAAGTTCAATCATATTTTTTAAGAAGAAAATTTTGCAAGTTTTAGAAACTTCTCTTATTATAAAGAACGATACATGTGGCTAATGTTCACTTGATTCAAATGACCATAAAGGCGACTATGTTACTCGATATCCAAATTTTTCTGATTCAAATAGGTCGAAATCAGACATGGCCCCATTATCTCATATTGCTCCATCACCCCTCTCTCCTATACATGTACAGCTCATATACATGAGCGTATATGGAATATGGCATGTACAGTATACCCATATAAATTTGTTCCACCCTATGAAGATTCCTAAATAATGTACAATGGACACAGACAAATTCACATTTTAGTAGTTTTAATAGTTGTGAATAACCCGAAACTTAACCATACAGTATGTTATATAGCTGTGAAACAAAAAACAAAACGTTGGTAAAATTTGTAACATTCAAAGTCCATAATTGGGTAATGGTACTGAGTCGTATTCTTTTAACATCCCTCTGCTGCCTTCAGGTCATCAGTGATGTTGGAGCCTGTCAAAGCTTCTTTAACCTTGGCTAAGCTAGCAGCATCGAGTGTTTTCTCGTGTGAGAAAACTTGGACAAGATCTGAAATGTAATTATACAATTTATGAACTTTCGTGTTCATTTAAAACAGTTTAAAATACATCTGAAAATGTGTCCTCACATCCGTGGTTTGTTCCATCAGATCCACATATAACAGTCGCGTAGTAGGAGTTGGGCTCAGCGATTAAAACTGTCAATGTTTTTGGTGGCTTTTTGTCATCTCCTGATTCTATTACATATACAAAATCATTAAATATACGGTATTAAAGAAATATATACTTAATCCATATAAAAAAATGCCCAGGTGGGTGAGCAATTTTACATATATTGACAGACCAGAAATGTAACATATTTGCCCATATATGGAAAAATTGTCTTTCATTTATTATATATGTGAATATATGAGCATATATGTAGTATATACGTGTCAAATTTATATTATGTCCATATATGCACTTATTATTTACCTTTCTTGATTGCCAGCTTAGTGGCCTTGCCATCAATTGGCGATCCAGTAATGGTTTTTGTTCCTGGTTTTCCACTGACAGATAAAATAATTTGTTCAATATATACTATAGGCATGTTAAGTTTTTAAAATTACAGTATGTTAACAACAAAATGCAATATACATACTCCTTGGTAAATGATATCACGCTCTGGAAGCCTCCATCAGGTGTAATTGTGTTAGTATGTTTCACGCATTTGATGTTAGGGCTTTCTTCTCGTTCAATTCCTTTCTTCAGAGCATGTGTCAGATACCAATCTCCAACGAACTGATAAAATGAGATAAAAACCCCGAATTCAATCCTCAAGAACAATTTTTCTATTGGAATTGGTTGTATCACTAGGTGGATGCATATTAAAAGGACTTTTTACCAACATAAGTTATGTGCAATTTATGTCCATATATGACAATATATGTCTTCTATAAATGTATGTATGAAATTTTTTTTTTACTATACACGTTTTTTTATGGCAGAAAACACATGCCCTTGTATAAAATCATACATGGTACACATTCTATAGATTTAAACGATAAATATGCCCAAATATTGAATTTGATCATAATTTTGTTATCATTGTTATCATACAAGTATGTGCGAATATTGAGACATATATTAAAATGCATCTGAGAATATTTTCATATATGCCCAATTCCTGTAATGCCCATATTTTCATACAGGTAACCAAAATGTTTCCATTATTTCTAGGCATATATGGAAAATATTGCATATTACAATATATGGGAGTTTCACTGGGATGGACGTATACAATTTCCAAAATTATAAACAAGGCAGATTTATTAAAATGCAGTAATGGGAAGTACGCATATACAGACCCAACAAGAATTAGAGGCATGTGAAGATTTGCCGTATGTGGCCATATATGGCGTTTTCCCACACATTTCTATATTCTGTATCTGTATGTAATTTAGTACTTTTGAACAATAAGAAACTAATGTTGTTTATTGGCAATTTCAGGTTATGGTGCTTCAAGTGTCAGACAGGGACAGTTGCTGCAAAATTTGGCCATATGCTACAACAAATAAAATAAATGCTTCATCACCTTGGATGCATCCAACGTTGCAACAGGCTTGAAATCTGGGCATTGTCCAGGAAGGGTGGGCACAGGTTTGCTGCCTCCAGCTGGACCTGCCATAGCTACTGCCAAGGAGGCGACAAGAGTGAAGAATATCATCGACGAAGACATGGTAAGTGTTTGACTGATGCTGCAAAGTGCTACAGGAGCGTTTTGCTCAGCCTTTTATAGTAATTTGGAGATGACATATACATCCAACACTACGCAGCAGACATTGAGTGAAGGTCAGCCAAAAATCAATCAGATGAGTCGAAGGCCGAAAGATTAATTCATATGTCGTAGTATTACACGTGCATGATTGTTTAACAATGGCATTGGGCCTAAAACGGAACCCACATCTTGCTTTTACTGAATTCAATCTGCCACCACCTTGAACGAAAATTGCGGGGGGAAAAACAGCGTTCAGCACATGCATGTTAGAAGTCATCTAGCAATGACTTGTTAAAAACTTGTGACAATTGAGTGTTACAGCATCAGTCATTTGATGACTATACCAAAGTTATCATAAAGGGGATCGATACCCGTTTTCCAAACAATGTGCTGCCTTGCATACCCTTGAATACGAGCTCATTTGTTGTGAAAATGATTTTGCTTTTTTAAAGAATTGAATTTTCTTATAAATGACGCAAGAAGAGATACAAGTTGTTTCAAGTAAAAAATATAAGTCAGCCGCAAATAGAAGAAAATATATTGGAATATTCCATTCAATTTAAATTTATTACCCTAAAAATAGGGTGTTTTATAATACAGATACACAAATAATAAAAAAGTTGCACAAATTACGTACAAATACAAGTTACAGCACATACTGTATAGGGTCGTTCGTGAGTCAATGGACTTTTATTGTGAAGTGGATTTTCTTAAGTTTAGAGTCATCATCGTCCTTTGAGAAGAAATTCCATCTGTTATCTAGTAATATGGGTCCCAAGTAGCTCGAAGGTATCCCTCTATTGGTCTATATTTCATCGGCGAATTCAATTTCTTGAATGATTGTAGCATAAAAGACTTGGTATCGCATAGTTTAAGACAATGTGCCCTTTGGGTATGAGCCTGCTTATTACTATATATGTGTATGTATATAGAGAGCGATTTATTTTTATGTAGTAAGAAGTGAGGAAAGGGTAGATCATGCTTAATGTTAGAAATATTAGCAATGAAGTATTTCGAAACATGAAAGGGGTAGTAAAATATGGTGGTATCGAAGTATTCACTACATTTTATTGTCCAACATCCACTGGATTTTTTGTTGAGGCTTTGTCCTGCAGAAATCCCAGTGGCTGCACACGCCCTTCTAGTTCAACTCCACCAGATCCTTCTCTGGAATCAGCCAGAGGATCTGTAAGCTTGTCTGAGTTTGACAAAACCGACTGACATGGAATGTGGTTTGGTTTAGGGAGTTTGTTATTTGATCAAGTTCGTCCCGGCCAGAATTCGGCGTCTTTTAGCTCTCTGACATCACGCGTCTTTGTTCAGTGCACGTTTTGCACCAAATTCCCCCAGATGAAATAATCAACGGAGTTCACATCGAGATTATTAGGTGGCCAAAGGGTAGGGGGTATAAAATCTGAAGTCTCTCAGTGGAGAAGTTGAGCAGCTTCTAGAGTGGTGCGTGCTGGCGCACCATCTTGATGGAACACAACAAGTCCGAAAACTGTGCATCAGCCAAATGTCTCGATAGCAGCCCTGCGTTGATGTTAACTCCTGGTTCAATACAATTTATTTGAATGTGTCCCAGAATTGAAACACCTACTAAAACCATGATGGACTTGCTGAAACGAGATTTTAATTAGCAGCAGCTGTTTACTATCAATTTCCTGCTTTTTCATATTTTTCGGAGCGTAAAGACGATCATAAATTTTAAGTTTTTCCAGGAGTTGAGACAGTGAACAATTTTTCATCATTAAACCAGATGAATGGGACCATGTGTGCAGGATATCTTCTGAGAAGAATTCGTGAGCGATGCAATCATGCCTGTTTATTGGCTTCCGTTAGTTCAGTGGTCATCTGTTTTTTAAACGTTTTAGTTGGAGATCTTTGTTTTTTTGATAATGTTTTGAACAGAAGATTGTGATATTTGTAAATTTCGTGACTTTAATGGCTTTGTGGTTGGTTTTCTTAGCTAAGTACCAGCTCCCTAACATCGGTAATGTTATTTTCTGTGTGCACAGATCTTGTTCTTCCACTTCCAACTCTGCGTTTCGTCTATCCTGTTGAATAAATGCTGTGCAAAAGTTTGCTTAATTCGTCAAGCGACCAGCCTTTATCAGGAAATTTCCTTAGAAACACTTTTGTGCCATAACCTTTCGTTTTTCTTAAAAGTGATATTGCGTTTCGCTCTACATCACTGAACGCCATTTTTTAAAGTAAATTGGAACACGAGCACGAGTGCAATTGCAAATACACAAGGGCAGTTCAAAAAGACATGAGAAATCAACATTAATCGAAATTAAATTTAGTTTGAGCAAAAAACAACGTTATGAATTTATGAAAAGGTTTCTTTTTTTGTGGCCGTGCACACTATATAGAATGCATGCTAAATGCCGTATATGGCAATACATGTTTTCAGAAATGCATGGATATATATATTTTTCCCTCCTGGTTAATGTCATTTGTTTCAAAGTTTTTATATCATAGACGACATTAAATCACAGTTTTAGATGGTAATTCTGGCTACCATGAAATTAACATTCTATCTATAATTACGATTTGAATGTAGGGCAAATGGAAACTGTTTTGGCAAGGTCTTGTTTTATTATGCTGTTAATTTATTAGTTTTATCTCAGCTTATTCACATCATGGTGACTTGCGTTTGATTTTAACATTAGAATACAAGTGTGAAAATATACTTGGTTTTCAGTTACCAAGCCGAATACCTGTTATATATAAATAGTTATTTTTGAGAAAAAAAATGTATGTATATTTTCGTCATTATTTTTGCATTTTATTTGGGACATACAAAAATCGCATGTATTTATAAGAAATTAGACATCTATGACTATTTGCAAGTTGAGACGTATGTTATGGACTCTCGAATATCTTCAAGATGGCAACAGATAGAAAAATATGATTACACAGTTGACTAGAAAGTGATATATGAGGATTCCAGTAATTTTGGCTGTCACACGTAACATTGCGTGTCATGATTTGGGTTTGTGTGAGTACCGATAGTACTTTCCGATATCTCCACGAATAAGATGAATTTATCAGGAAGAGACAGAGGTATTTTTATAAATAATATGTACCAAACTGAAGTCTCATTACAGAACAGAAATGTATGAAATGTTGTCTTAAATTTAATTTAAGGAGTTAAAGGAATTACCAAACCTCGATCATTCCAATGATAGTGATGGATTTTTGTAACTGTACATGAAATCGGTAATATCGGTAATAATCGGTTGCCATATACAAAATTAAAGACACAAAAATTGATTTTAACTGTTAAGAAGAAATTCCTCGAGTCTGTATTATTGTCAACTTGATCGGCGATGTGAATTGGCTAGCCTGCATATGGTACTATTCTGCATCAAGTCGAACACGCTTGTATACCGTATACCGTAAATATATGTATACTTTGGGCCACTTTTTTTTTAATTCTGAAAATGTTTTCAATAAATACGACCCGAAACTAAAATGGTCAAATAGAATCAACCATCCTCTTTCCTATTATGTATGTATTCACTTTTACTCCCTGATTAACAGGTGCAGGGATATTCCCATCAATTCCTGTCCCAAAGTTACCCCATCGTGTGGGTAACTTTGGGCTAGCGCGTATTCCTAGTGAAAAAATTGTATATGGCCAAAGCCAGTTGTGCCAAACATGCGTTGGTATATGTCCTATATAGGTCCATATGTAACGTTTATGATGTTTTCCATATGTCTAAATACATGTATGGCCATATATAGGCGTTTATTGCCCATCTTTGGAGTTCATATACATACTCACAACGTGAATATTACCATAATATAAGGCTGCAAACAAATTTAAAACTTTACCCTCGAAAAATGAAACAAAAACACGTTGATCCCTTCTTTGCAAGTTAAAACAAAATAAAATGATCAAAATTGCAGAAACTCCAAGTTTTGGTCATCCTCAAATTACCCCGCCCATGTCTGGTTTTTGTCTAAAGGCTTGTCTCCACCAAGACGTACATTGTACGTACATACATATAGTCAGCCATTGGCTCAATTGAAGCAACATTCACCCACGTGTCAACACAAGTACATTTACACACTTGTTTTCCATTTTTTTGGTGAAGACACTATCACATGCATTTTCATGTATGTACGTACACGGTTGGAGTTGTTTTAATTCGTGTATGTACATTTTTATGTACGTCTTGGTGGAGACGCGCTTTAAATTAGCCTATATAAGTTTAAGTAGAAACATTTAATATTTGTATTGATAGCAGTGAAGTCATGTAAACCATGATATATTGACCTATTTTCTTATCAGCTGTATTAGTTTTTCCTCCTTAGAAGACATAAGAAAAAACACAAAACAGGTGTCCCAATAAAATGGCTGTAATTTAGAATATGTTGAACTTAGAATTTTGAGAAGTTATCACAAAATGACGAAAGTGTTTCTCGACAACTGGCTGAAAAAACCTAATTGAAACTAATTTAAGACATTCCTACTGGGCAAAGTGATGATTAATCCAAAGTTATCAGCCGTCCCAAAGTATCTACATTTTGCAGCTCGTTAATTATATGTACAGTGGTCAACTTATATGATGGGACACCAGTAAAATTTCACGAATTGACAAAATAAAAACACTTAGCAACTTTAAATTTTATATAATGCCATTTTAATTGAACAAATAATGACAATTATTTAACTAAAATTACTTAATATTGAGTAATTTCATAATATAAAATAATAGAAAATTGCAAACATTTTTCAGATGCAACATAAGTGATGGTACATTTTCCCGAATATACATGTAAAATATTGTTCATATATGACTAACTAATAATTTGTTGGACCACCATTATGTTTGGTGACTTCTGCCAAACTTCTAAGCATGGAATCCACTTGTCATTTTATCTCTGGAGTAAAATTTTTGCATTCATCCAATAGCACTCTTTTGAGGTTTTATGATGGATTAAGTGTGCATGAGATTGCTGAATTTATTGGAGTAAGTCGATCGACTATTCAACATATAGTAGAAACGTTTTACAAACAGTAACCGAGTTAGAAATTAATATAGAAGGGTCCCAAACGAAAGATTAGTGAGTGAACCGAGAGGGCTGTGATCAAGGTTGTGAAGAGATATCCCAGAACAACCGATTCGAATGAATTCATGATAGTCAAGGAAATTGATGGAATAGCTCTACATCCTAAGACATGTTGCAGAGTTCTTCATAGAAATGATTTTCATAGCCAAACTCAAGAAAGAAAACCGCTTATTAGCAACACAAATCTAACAAGATGGTTAGACTTTGCAAATAAACTTCTAATTAGCCATAGAATTTCTGAAATTCTGTATTATTTACAGAGAAAATGACAGAGAAAAGGTTTGGAAGAAATGTGGCATAGCCTTGGGAACCGAACATCTAATACCAACTGTAAAACATGGTAGAGAGAGCATTGACAGAATCTGGTGGTCAATTACGTTTTTATTGATGACATAATGTAAAAATATAAATACGTGGGTTAACTAAAATAGAATTTTGTACCAACTATAGCAAAATTGGGTTTAGGTACACGGTGGATATTTCAACTGGACAATGACACCGAGCAAACATCACACTTAGTGAAAATGTGCAGTCTTGACTAAGTCCTGACTTTAAAAAAAAGAACTTATGGAGATTTTGGGGAGAAATATTAAAAAGCACACCATTTCTAACAAAAAGACCTCGAAAGAGTGCAATTAAATGAATGGCAAAAATTCTACATGAAAGAGATAAAATGTCGGGTGGATTCCATGCCAAGAAGATTTTTAGAAGTCAGCAAACATAATGGTGGTCCTACAAATTATTAGTAAGTCATATATACATTATTATAGGTACGTATACATGTATATTTTGGATGGTGTCCCATCACTTTGTATATGTTGCATCTGAAAAATGTTGTTTTCCATTTTCTATTATTTTGTTATGAAATTACTCAATATATGTAGTATGTATAGTAATTGTCATTATTTGTTAAATTAAAATGGCATTTTAACAAATTTAAAGTTGTTAAGTGTTTTTATTTTGTTAATTTGTGAAATTGTACAGGTGTCCCGTCAATTAAGTTGATCACTGTATATATGTAATGTTATATTAAATTAAAATATTATCATATGCACGTATACATAGTCAAATGTGCTATGGTAAATTGTAACCTTGACATTGCGAAGGACGAATTTTTGGCATTTCGATCGCGATGGAATTTGCAATTAATTTTAGGAAGCTCAGTTTGTAGATGCTGTTTAGTTGGTATTAGCGAAGTTCATTTGCCGGGATAAGTTGTGAACATCGTGTAGACAGATTCTTTGTTAGTTCTTTTCTGTTGCTGTAAGATTCGGATGTATCATCAACTTAAGTGGTGAGTTGACGAGTTAAATTTGACAATTTGCCTGGATACGTCTTGTTGAGTTTATTGAGGTAATTTGGTGGATCATGGCCAGAATTACGGTGTCTTCAATTTGAATATCAATATACGGGATATAATATTCAAGTTTGCTTACCAGCTGGGTTTGTCAATCAGCTAAGACCCCGGTAATTACCAATTGTTTAGTGCCAATGTACAATCCAAATTGTATACAAAGCAATCTCAAGAAAGTCTGGAATTAAGGAATTCAGAAATTCGTGTTATTCGCCAGACACGTGTGGATTGTGGAACTTTCAGTCTGCCTAAGAAAATAAATGTAAATGATAAACATTAAAGTTTCAATAGACATGCAATGTATACCAATACATTTTACATAATAGTATTTTTTTATTTTGTTTTATTTAAGATCGAATCAAAATTACTCGACTTTCTAGCAACCCGGTTACTTGAGTATTTCCGCAAGTTACTCTAGTATTTTCCCGGGTGGAAAAAACCCAAATATGGCCCATGCATGGCTAGGCTAAAGTATACTTTACGTCATTTTTGGAAATTGGTAAAAACATGGATATTATGTTTTTACACGATAGGAAACTT
>JAQGAE010005262.1:0-11489 GCA_034696685.1 Julus scandinavius
AAAGACCGACAGGAGTTGGCTCGTCACAAACACTTCTCGACCTTTCTACAAACAGTATGCGAACTGTATGTAACGCCATCCTAACTTGCGAGCTGTACAGTTCGCAAAATGTTCAGCTCGCGTTCTGCTCGCATATGTATACGCGCCTTAAAGTTTCATTTAGTTTTGCCATAGCATCAAGCTGGAGCAACAGTTTTTTTATCTTTGTCCAACACTATTTGTTTGAAACCTTTATACTAAACTAAAATGACTGATATTATTGCTGAATGCTGAAAACTGTCAAGAGTGATAAGATGACTGTATTTAAAGCACTGCAAGAGCACTATGGGGATCAATACAAACAAAACCCTAGGACTAATGACCCAGGATCCTACAAGGATAACATTGTGCCATGTTCCTGAAATTTAAATACGTAAAAACATGCAGTAAATATAACGTACAACTTACCTTGAATTTCCTGGGCATCCAGAATTGTTCAATTGTACTGTTTTTGTCTGCATCGGCAAAAATGGGCTTTATGCCCTTCAAAACGAACACAAAGAAAAACACAAAGGAAAGCTACAATAGTTAAAGCTGCTTTTAGATTTTAGTCCTCAATAGGAAAACCACTCACTGTAAATTAGTAGGATGTTGCAGCTAAGATAAATTGCATAAAAATACACATAATAACACATTTCAAATTCTATAAACAAAAAACGTACACATATGCCTTATGCCATGTGCCTCTTTTCCAGGTCCTTAGAACACATTTAAGGGTGACCATCCAGGTCGATAGCAGGAACAAGAAAAAGGAAGTAGCTCGAAATCAAGATGGAGGCTCATGCATAACTGCATAAATGTGTAAAACAAGATAACCCCACCAATAGGGTACAGAAGGAGGTTACTACCCTCTCCACTATCAGTTTGCCCTAAAGTGGGGATTATGTGCTGACCGATTTAGGTCAGCATTCAGCAAAGTGTGTTATCTGAAAAGGATTAAAACTGGCAGATGTCCTTCACCGTAGTTTATATTATCTGACTCAGAGTGCCTTAAAAAGCAACATTATTGATCTGAGCCATGTGGAGAGCCTTTCACTAACAGCACTCATAGTCAGTTTACGCATTCCCTGGTCTCTACACCTCCGGAGGCACTGCACCCCTGGAACTCGGCCTAGAAGACACATCTCTGGCCGTTTTAACGTTTAAATGGGAACACCAGTACTCCAGTGCATCCCTTCCAGATACAGTCATTTTATCAGTTCAGTTGCCCCTGGTGCACACCTGGGGCATTGTTCAGTTGGCAGTGGTTCACATGTCCTTGTTGGAGGTTTCAACTTAAAACTTGAAGTTTCAGCTGGCATCCCTGCTTTATCAACAACAACACTTTCACCAATCCAACAATAACACTGTCAGCTGGCACATGGCTTTATGTTTGTTTTCAAGTGATTTATTTAAAATTCAATTGCAGTATTGTAAGGTGGTTGAGGCGCAAAGCATAGATTTGGAATATAATGCAAAACTTTCTAGCACAGCTGTCCACCTTCTTCATTATACATCATTCCAGCATTCTTATTGAAACTTATTACTGAGTTCCATTTAGTTGTTAATGCATGTTAACATATAGCAGGACATTGGTTAATAATGTTGCCAATTTACTATCAGTTTTTCACTTTGTCATCAATTTCCATATTGGGGTAACATTACCCCTCTTGCATCTATGAAAACAAAGCTAAGATTTTGAGTAAAATAAATTGATTTCTTGCGGATTTTTACAGGAATGTGGGGTGGTCGAAACACAGATTTGAACACCACCACACTCATGAGAAATGAAATTATCAGAAGAGGAAAGCTTTGGCGTCGAGGCTACGATCAAGGGCTTTTGACAGATATTGTTTGGCCTTTTGCTAAAAAAGACATGCTCCAACATGACAGCTACCATTGCAGTGAATTTAACCAATCAGTTCCCTGGCCAACTAGAAGAATTGATGACACGTTTGTGGGACAGGATTTCCCATGGACAGGCAAGAAGTACACCAAGAACATATGCCCCGCCCTCTGTCGTCCTAGAAGTCATCCTGATTGGGAGTTTTGCTAGTACCTAAAGAATAAGCAATGTTCTCAAAAATAAACACTTTGGTAATATGAATTGTCATCCCATTTTTTTAGAATTTTCTTTTTTTTTAGAATCATGAATGTCTTATTCTGCTGAATCATTTATTGAAGTAACTAATAAGTCAACAAGCAACCAAACGTAAAATTGCTGCGCATGTAGCAATTGAAAACAAAAATGACATAGATTTGGAATATAATGCAAAACTTTCTAGCACAGCTGTCCGTTTTGTGGCAATTTTTTTAAAAAAGCATCTCACTTTGAAAAAAATGACCAAAAAATGATGTCAGTTTAATAACCAAATAATGAGAAACTAAATCGACCAAAAAATTCCGTCATTTTTATGACCGAGAAATGATCATTCCAACACTAGTCTGAAATTTAATTGAAATTGATGTCATTATCAGGCCACTTTTAGTTGTCATTTTATGGTCTGTGTTGGGTGTTATAAGTGCATAATGAACTTTGAATGGCACGCCTCGTTTTTTTCGTTTTCACAATTTAGATCATTCATGAGAAAGTGAAGGATTCACCTTCAACGGATTATAGAAGATAAGTGACAAATCGCCTTGAGACACAAACAGTAGACAAAGACAATCCCAAGGGAGATGACGCCGCCAAGGCGTCATCACCTTTTCTTAAGCAAAAATGTCAGAGGGCTAAGAAATTGTTTTAAAGAACCCAAACATCATGAAGGAAGTGATGTCAAAAGACCAAATACACAAAACTGATTGGACATCAGTTTTCGGTCTCTTCTTCAACCAGGACTAAACGAGACAACATTGAGAAGCAGAAAGCTCCTTTTTTTACAACTTCGCATTTTACTTTAAAGGATGTAAAGTCTTAGTTTGATTTATACTTAATAAGAATTGTTCAATAAACGTAGAGTTTGACAATTTAGTTGTTCGTCATTAAATGTGCAGCATTTGAGTCGGTTTAGAGCGATTTACAGAGTACATCTGAAATCGCTTGTTAAAGTCAAGCTGAAGTAAATTCAGCTAAGCATTGTTGATCAAGTGATAGAGGCTTTTAGGACTAAAGCATTGTCCAAATCATCAACTATCAACATAGAGCAGAGCGTGGTTCTGCAGTGTGTCTTTGAAAGAAATTCGGCTGATTTCGTTGGGGAAATGCAAACCAGTTCAATCTACGTGTGTAAGAAGCCATCCAGAATGAACTATGGAAAATGGGAGTTTGGAACTCAGCGAACATTTTCAGTGAGTTTTGAAATAATTTTAAGTCAATTACAATAATTTTTGGGAAACGCGAAAAATATCTGGAATTGAAAACGACTGCTCAGATCACCTGACGAAGCCGACGAGCAGGAATGGGCCTGCGACGCATAGATGATGCTCCGTGATAAAGGACTTTGCAGTTTATTGTTAAAAATGAAGAAATTGTAACTTGATCGTCTAGGACAGTCGGAAAAGTTTGAGCTTCAAAAAGACAAGGCACTCGCCTGCCTTTACCTGAGTGTAAGTCCAGAACTGAAGTCGTTAATTAAGAACTGTGAGTCGGCGTATGAACTGTGTGCTAAGTTAAAAACCACATATGATCCAAAATCAGTGGCTAGAATGAGCCAATTGCGGCAAAAATGTGTAAACATGTCTTTTATGCGTGATGAAGATATGAGCATTTTTATTTGCCGTGTGGACGACGCTGTCGTCAATTGCAAAAACGCGGGGGTACACATTTTCCCCTACGAGCATACGTTCCAGTACATGGATTTGCTGCCCGACAAGTATGAGGTGGTAACTCATACTTTGCACTATTTGCCATTGGAGGATCTGATGCCGAAAAGAGTGGCCGAAACCCTTATTTCTGAGTTCCTAAGGATGGAACATATGAAGTTAGCGTCAGAAAGCGCGTACAGCGGTATGGAAGTGCTTTTCTTGAAAAACGGGCAACAAAGTACAAAAACGGGATCTACTTGCTTCAATTGCGGAAAAATCGGACATTTTTGCTTGAGACTGTCGTGGGAAGACAGTAGAGAAAGCTCCGAATGCCATCAAGAAAAGTGGAAGCCGAAATGGAAGAAGACCCAAGAAAGTCAACCAGTAAATTGTTCAACTCAGAGCCAGAATCATGGCGACTCATCAAGTTTGCGAAACTTCTTCACTAGTGCCCTGACCTGCACAAGTTTGGAGGAAATGTTTACTGCATAAACTTCGACAAACCTCAAATTGGGCGAAGGATGCTCATCGGTTGAAGGAATTGGAGACGTCATACTCAATGTCCTAATTGGTGGAGTAAAATCGCTAATCCGGTTGAGAAACACTTTATACGTTTTAATCTTCTAGAAAAACCTGATTAATGCCGGTAGCATCGAAGATTGTGGTGCGCAAATTCTAATTGCGAGGCAAACTTTGATTGTTTTCGACGAAACGCCTGAAAAGCTGATTTTCAGCGTAAAACTGTCTGGGAGGCTATATTGTTTAAGGGCACGTGCTCTTGTCAAGGAAATAAAGAAAATAAGTGTTTCGGAATCAACAATGCTCAATGAGCATGAAATCAATAAAAAATAAACTAATCTGCGAAAAATCTGAATTGCTTTCAGATCAGCATGAAGAAAATTCAGTGAAGACTGATCTCTGGCATCGCTTATTCGGACATCTAAACGTGGCGGGGATTGGACAAATGGTTAAGAAGAACAGCATCTATGGGCTGGAAAATGTGAAATTCAGTAAGAAAATAAGTTGTGTTGCATGTGGAATTGCCACAATTACGCATTTTAACTATCCCTCTGTGAAAGATTTTGAGCAAGCTGCCTTTTTAGTTGCTCCACATGGATGTTTTGGACTAACCCGCATGGTATCGAATAAACGACGAAGGTATGTCCTTGTAATCGTGGACGATTTCTCAAGGTAAGTTTTCACTATCCCAAAAAAAGCAAGGATGAAGTGTTTAAAACTTTTGTGGATTTTGTGCAGCAAGACGAAAACGTGTTTGAAAAGTGCGTTAAACGTGTTAGAACCGACAATGGACTTAAGTTTTGTTCAAAATGATTAAGTGAATTCGTTTGTAAGAAATAATTTCTCACCAGAAGATGAACATTTACAGCCAGCAAATTAATGGGTTTGCTAAACGTTATAATCGGACTGTGCTCATAGGTGTACTGGCTATCCTGGAAGATACAAAATTGCCAAGGAGCCTGTTGGCTGAAATAGTCATCACGTTAACCTATATTAAAAATAGGTTTGTTCATTCAAAGGTTAGGGGAGAAATCCCCATTTCTCGTTATTTTTGTAAAACGCCGTCTGTTCGCCATTTAAGAGTGATTGGATCTCCCTGCGTCGTTTTGAAGACTAACTCAAAGAGGTGGTTAAATCGATTTTAAAGAATGGAGAGGCGTTCTGGTAGGATACACAACAGCGACAAGAGGATACCAGGTCTGGGATCCGGTAAGTGGCAACGTGACAGAGACCAAACACAAATGTTTTTGAATCTACCAGTGGACAACGAGATTCCAATCGCCAAAACACCTGCAAAGAATCTGATGCGGATGGGATGGATGTCGAGGATGATCATCCACCAAAAGAATGCCAGAGAGAAGTCTCCATTCATTGGAAGGTTGGTATAAACGCTCTTGGTCGAAGATATTTGGCAATTTTCTTCATGACGAAGACAATGTCAAAACCTGGCATTAAGTAAATGAGCAACTTTCCACCCAAGCCGATTTGACTGGACGCCAAGTCCAGCAAATATCAACGGTGGGGGCATCACGGTTGACCCTCTTATCACCATGCCTGCAACTAAACGAAGAATTGGTGTTGTACAGATGACCAATACACCAATGTCAGAAGAAACGGCTGAAAGAGATGTAATTGCAGGCATCTCTCATAAAAGCAACTAGTAGCTCTGTTTTCGGCAGTGGAGCCGAAGAACTTTAAAGAAGCTATGTACAGTAATTAGAAGGAATAATGGAAAAAATCAATGGACGAGGAGATAGGAAAGATGCAGAAAAGAGACGTTTACGAACTGGCAGATCGACCTCAGACTTCAATAGTGTTGGGAACCCACTAGGGGTACAAGATCAAGCGTGTTGTCACAGGTGCATTCAACGATTTAGAGCACGACTGATGGTACAGGGATATCACCAGGTGCATGGAATCGACTACAATGAGATATTCTCGCAAGTTGTGAATTTTGTCGTGATAAGGCTTTTCTTTCTTCTCCTAGTTATTCGAAGAGGATGGCTAGATATGCATTTGGACGTTAAATGCGCATATCTGTATGGAGATCTAAATGAACCAACGTTCATCAAACCTAACGGTTATGAAAATCCATATGCGCCGGGAACTGTGTGGAGATTAAAGAAATCTCTATGCAGACTTCACCAAAGTGGTCGGCAATGGCCTCACAAGTTATGGGAAGAGTTCTCATGACGCGGTATTTTGAAAATGGATGGATTTTCCTGTGATTTCCAAAAGAACGACGAGGTCGTTTTAATTGTGTATGTGGACGACATTATCATCTTATTAAGAGATGAGGCCATGAAGAATAAATATGTTAAGATGTTCCATGACATGTTCGAGATAGCTGATCTATGGCCAATCAAAAGGCTTCTGGAAGTAAATTTAAAAAAAAAAATGCTTAAATTTACATGGATCAGAGAAATTACATCTCTGAATTGAGAAAACGGTATAAGATTGTGCAAAACAACATCGTAAAGGTACCCATACATGTCGGCACTACTGTAGTTAAGTTTGCAAGTGAAGAGGATAAGGTAACAAATTTTCATACCGACAGTTAATCGGTAGCCTGCTTTTCTTAGCAAGTCGAACGCGGCCGGACATACTATTTCCTGTGATGCTATTGTCTTAGTACAACAGCAATCATTCTTATGCCCACCACGTCAGGATGCTGCTCCAGGTTCTGCAATACTGTGTGAGCACTGGTGATCTTGGAATCTGCCTCTTCGACTGCCAGTCTGACAACCTGCATGCGTATACAGGCGCATCGTGGAGCAATGGTCAGGATGACCAAAAGAGTTATGGTGGTTTCCTCATTATTCTGGGAGCTGTTCCCATCAGCTAGGGATGTAAAAAAAACAATCGGCAGTGGCACTCAGCTCAATGGAAGCTGAATTCATCGCGATTGTGCATAGTTTGAAGGAAGCACATGTGTGTTCAAGTATTTTCAACCTCTTCAGGATCTGGTGAATATTCCTATAGTGTTCTGAACTTCTCGGAATTGCTTGCAGCGATGCAGTTCTTTAAGAATGACGTCGAAATGTCGAGAACAAAGCATATAGACATGTGATATCATTTTGTAAAGGACTGGTTAGCGAAAAAATTGTTTTTGTCAAAAAGCATGCCTGAAACAGCAAATGTTGCAGACATATTTACTAAGCCACAGAGCGCGCAATGTCTAAATACCTTCAAAAACGGGATATTTAAAAATTAAATGTTGTCTTTACTGTTAAACATTGAGGGTCTTTGTGGGAATTCATTGGGGTTTTTATCATTTTCTTTGATTTTTAAGTTCATTAATAGATTTCCAAATTTCTGTGTGAGGTAAACTCACAAATGACTAAATGTTAAACCAAGAAAGCGTTTTGTTGGGTTTTAAAAATGTATAATAAACTTTGTATGCCAGAGGGCTGTGAAACTGTTTTAAAGAAGACCCCCAAACATCATGAAGGAAGTGACGTCAAAAGGCCAAATTGACAAAACTGATTGGACATCAGTTTTTGGTCTTCTCTTCAACCAGGACTTAACGAGACAACATTGAGGAGCAGGGAGCTCCCTTTTTTACAACTTCGTATTTTACTTTAAAGGATGTAAAGTCCTAGTTTGTTTTATACTTAATAAGAATTGTTCAATAAACATAGTTTGACAATTTAGTTGTTTGTCATTAAATGTGCAGCATTTGAGTCAGTTTAGAGCGATTTACAAATTACATCTGAAATCGCTTGTTACAGTCAAGCTGAAGTAAATTCAGCTAAGCATTGCGGATAAAGTGATATAGGCTTTTGGGACATTGTCCCAATCATTAACTATCAACAGATAATATACAATCAAACCAGCTTTTAACCATTTTGTTAAGCTGGTTCTGATTCTTCACTAGCTAGGACGCCGGCAGACATTCATAAGTATCACGGTCATCCAACAACATAAACATTTTTTTAAGTATATATACCCCTAAGCATAACTACTAATTTATTTGCCTTATCAGCCTTAACAATAACAATTTTTTTCTTGGTCTTTAAAGAACTTTTTCACTTCAGGTTTGGACACCCCTAGGATCATTTGAAAGTTAAATCCTTTGGAAGGTTTCCTATTTAAAATTTTTATAGAGTCAACCAACTTTTCTCTAAGGGTGTCCACATTGATATCAGGAAGCAAAGCCCAATTTACTTTAAATGATGCCAAAGACTCCAGTACATCCAGGAGCTCGTCAAACGCAAATTTGGGACCTACTGCCAGAAACTTTTAAATAGTGTCAGGGAGTATTCCATCTGTCAGGTCATCGACACAGTGGTCAACTTTTATGTTAATACCTTGCCCTGCCTCTCTCTACAGACGTCCGAACTTATTCTGTAGACGGAATTTGTGCATCTTGAATTGCCTTTCAGCGATGACACACGTTTGTTCGACTAAGAACGTGTTAGTGTGCTGAGGGATCAGTCAGGCAATACTACCCCATAGGAAGTCAATTCTATTAACCAAGAGACATTGTAGTTCTTGACCATATGTATTATAAGCACACAACAATTTTTTGGTCAATGTAAAGGTGAACTTTTTTGAGCAGCAACGTTTCGTCCGATTAACAGAATTCATCAGTCAAAAAGGTTACACTACAAATTAAAAACCGAGAAGACAACCAATAAATAAAAAGCATAAGTGGGTTCAACAAGGTCCCGAAAGTTTTGTTTACAAATGCCGTTTTTTAGCAATTTCAACAAAGAAGACAGGAGGCCAATGATACAATGTGATGATTAGCAGAAAAGGCAGGTAAAATTCATGAAACAAATACAAGCGCAAGAAAAAAAATTCAAAGAGTTCCCAACTGCAAACAATATATGTTTAAACTCCAAGAAAAAACAAAAGATCACACACAATAGAAAATAAAAAATAATAAAAAGAGGCAATGCCTGACGTTAAAACTTTTGCAACAACGAACAGGTATGATAGAGATGAGCCATTCACAAAGGAATCCATAGATGGTGGTAAAACTTTCCAACCAACCGTCCACACAACGTGACATTGGGTTGAAATGAAAGGCGAGACTACGCCACGTAACACCAAAGATCAACATTATAAAATTCAAACCGCCAATGATAAAAACAGCAAGTTTGCCACCAGTGAACACAGCTAAAAATTCCGACCGCCCAAAACATAGGCATAATTAACATGGGCTAAAATAACCGCTACACCAAAGTGAAAAACAGTTAATAGTCTCAACTTACCATTAATTAGGGCTCTTATACAGACCTGGAAAAACGAGGAAACAACCCTCAACAAGAACCAACCGATTCACAATACCTACAACAATAAGTCCACGCTGCAAGCCTAAAGAGAGAGGCTAATCATTGGTTGAACTACTGACATAGTTTAGCCCAATTAGAAAAAGTGCCAAGAGGGCGGAGGCGTCTGGGCAAATGGCACCCCATTGGTGTAATTGTGTAAACAGACTTGCCCCATCCCGTTTCTATTGTAACTAAGTGGCAAATTTAAGACTTTCTAAGTTTAATAGGGAGTTATATGTAAATGTCCTTGAGTTGTGCCACATGTTCTATGCAGCGTAGGGGGTATGCTTCTAGGCGGTTAGGGTAGCAGGAACGTGTCAGGGGATGCCGTAACGGAAAGAATGGTCGTAAGGTTAAATTTTGTGCAGGTTGGGGGGCCGGGGGACAAAACGATTTCATAGACAGGACTCTGGACATTGTGCCGGTGGTGGCGGCTTGGGCTAGGTTGTTATGGGGTTGTATTATATTGTTAGAAAAAGTGAGAGGGCTTGCTATTTTTGAAAGCCTCCCTAAAGGCTTCGATGCCGGGATAAATTTGTGTCTTAAAGATCCATGGTGGAGCATTCCTCTTCTAAGGATGTCATGATATTTCAGGGGTATAGACCCTCTATGAATAGCCAGGTTTATGGCCTTGGGGTTGGTTTGAATGTGAGTAATTTCTTTAAGCAACCTTGCCCTTAAATGAGGTTCACCTGTAATTATTCTGCTATTTTCCCATTTCATTGAGTGTCCCGGGAATTCGCTAAAAACATGATTGGACAAGGAGCTATATGCGACTTTCCTGCTTGATTCTTTTCACCAAGGCATTTTTGTTTGCCCAATGTACACATAGTCACATGAACCACAAGGGATCTCGTAAACAACCTGGCAACGGTACTCCATTGTTTGATGATCCTTCAGTGTTGGGGAAAAAGGATTTAACATTATTATGACATTTACTAGCAGCCAAGCCATTATATTCTTTGCAAAAGGCATTAACACAACAACTTTCTCCTGTGCCAACTGCATAGTTATGATAAGATTCTTTCAATCAAACTCATCACAGTAACGCTGATAACAAAAATCATTACCAATTGGAGTGGATCACAAACCATATGGGATAACATTTGTGGACTTGCATTACTTTAAGAAACCGATTTGATTAAGCAGTTTAACTTGTTTTAAAAATATCAGCTGTCGCTTTCCCATTAGTAGATCTGGTTCTTTGTAGTAATGACATCCTTTTTATCTTGACTGTCTTCAATAATAATACACAAACATCCACTTCAGTCAGAAATAAAGGTATAAACACTATTGGCGGCAGCATTTCGTCTAAATAAACTTCATCAGGCCGAGTGTAAAAAAAGATTTCTAGATGCAGGGAAAGCAACCATAATTATAAAAAAGTACACGTAGGGCAACAACTTCCCACCAATACAATAGAGAAAATACCATTGCCAATTTCAAGAACATTGCAACTAATAGAAGTATGTACATTTTCAAGAAGACACAAGTAATAAAAATAGAAGGACAATATCATCAAGATTTAAGAGTAAGTCTCAATAACTGCCTTATGTATAGGCAATAAAACAAAACAATGTAAGGTCCACAATTAAAATAGCAGTAATGAACCCGTACCATGAATCAATTCCAAGATCCAAATATATCAGATTCAATTAAAACCAACACTCATCACACTAGGGAACACAGCAAATGCAACTTGTCTACAACAATGTCATTATACATAGATTGGCAGGGTTTGAGGCTCCACCTGCACAGGGGTAGAATGAATGGACGAATCGATGTAGTTCCATACCAACAAAACCAAATGATCATTTGCCCTAATACAAAACCATCATGTAAAAGCAACACTATAGATTATACAATTCCATCCAGATAAAGAACAATTACACATAAAGTGAAACATCATACCTCACAGCCAAACTCATC
>JAQGAE010005263.1:0-11485 GCA_034696685.1 Julus scandinavius
TTGTCCAGAGATATTATTCTAAAAGAGCAGATACCTAATTAATAGCCTTATCAGAACCTGGCCACACGTCCAAAATAGCCTTATTAGAACCTGGCCACACGTCCAAAATATTGGGCACGACTGTGGAAGTGAAAATTATCCATTCGCGAATAAATAAAAAAATTTTTTTCCTAATTTTGTCTTGGGGGAAATTTTTATATTCTCGAAAATTCGGAAAACACCAACAAGACACTTTGTACAGTCATAATACTGCAGCCGTTTAAAATATATTTATTGAGCAGGACAAATCTCTTATTTAAATCTTCTAGAAACCATGCGACTAGCATATCACAACTAAAAATAAAAGTTAAAATTATGCTATGCCCAAAATTATTGAATTTAGCTTATATTTCATTAGCTCATGTTTCAAAATTAACAACCTTTTTTGGAAGAAAAAGTTCTCAGACAGGTTTTTTTTTTAAACAAAACTTTTTGGAAACATTCACAGACATTCAAAAACTAGAATAAAGGAACAAGAATGCAGATGATATTAAATTGATATAAATAAAAATTCATAACACTCACTGACAGTAACTTAATATTCTGGTGCACTTCTTGATCAACCATGTAGTGGATAACTTCCCTAAAGAATTTTTGATTTTTGTAGAAATATAAAGGTCACACTGTATTGTAAATTACTTATTGAAGTCTGGCCACCTTGTATTTCACCTACTGCAGGACAAAAGATCAAACACCACAGTGTTTTAGCTTTTAGGGATTAAGAATTAGGAAGCATATGTTTAGTGACCTCTATATATTTTGGAAATAGAGTAGGGTGTTTTAAAACAAGGAAATGGTAAGTGTGTAGTCGTTAAAGTTTAGGAAGGCAGTGGAGTCACACAGTTCAGACATCATTATTTGATCTGAATCATGGTTAACTGAAGACATTGCTAGCGAGGAAATTTTCCCTAGCAATTTTACAGTTTATCGAAGAGATAGTGTGGTCATGGTGGGGTATATATTGCCCACTCTGATAAAATTTCTTCTGTTAGAGAACCGTGAAATAGTAGCATGTAGTGCAATGCTGAAAAATGGTAGAAAATTAATAATTGTTTCTTTTTATCGGCCAAATGTTTATATCATCCACCTAGACGATTTTATAAAGCAATTGACATTGTGCTTGACACCATCACAAACCATATAATTATTATCAGTGGTTACTGCAACTTGCCAGGTATAAACTGGGAAAATCATATTCACACTCCTACTCCATTAGCTAGAAATTTCAAATTGTTCCTAGACTATGTCAGATTATTCTATCGAGAAACTGTGTTTTGAGAGAACTTTTGAGACATTGTGCATGACACCATCACAAACCATATAATTATTATCAGTGGTTACTTCAACTTGCCAGGTATAAACTGAGATAATCATATTCACACTCCTTCTACTTCATTTGCTAGAAATTCAAAATTGTTCCTAGACTATGTCAGATCATTCTTTTGAGAAACAGCCCACTTGGGACAGAAATATTCTAAAAATATTAATAACATATTCTCTAAAGTCGTTTACTGATGTTTTCACAGATGCTGGGATTGGGGATCATGGCCAATTAATTGTTGCAGAGATTGACGTTTCACCTTGCAAAATCATACATCCTTGGAAAAAGTTCTACCAGTCGTGCTGGCATGATTGAACTGCTGGTTGTAACTGGGATTTATTCAAAGCAGTTATAGGTGAGAGCATTTCAAAATTTATTCCTTCTAAATTATGTTGCAAAAGATCTGAGTGTGGATGCTTAAACTAATTTCAAATTGCTCAGGCAAAAGTTTAAAAAGTTAATTTTCGATGCTCATTGAAACTTTGATATATAGATTAGGGGATTCTTTAAAGGAGAATCCAAAATTTTTCTGGAAGTACATTAAATCTACACGAAATGGACCCAATGCTGTCTCTGCCTTGGTTGACGTAGGTGGGAGAGTAATATCTGATAGCTTTGAAATTGCTAAAATTTGAAACTCATAATTTCAGGGAGTTTTTGTTAACGAAAATCCAATATTACCTAATTTTGAAGTGAATACTTATTCTATAATGGAAGAGGTGCATGTATCTAGTGATGGTGTCCTGAAACTTCTTAAAGCACTCTCCTCAAAAATTTGTTGGTCCTTACATGTCACCAAGAGTCCTAAACGAACTGGCTCCTGTGGTTAGTGTATTTTTATCAAAATTGTTTCAACACTCCATTGACTCTGGCAGCCTTAATGATGACTGGAAATATGCAAATATCTGCCCAATTTTTAAGACAAGCTGTTCGAAGAACCCAAACAACTATTGACCTATCTCCCTCACTTCAGTAGTTGTTAAACTGCTGGAACATATAATTTATTCGAGGGTCATGGATCACTTTAATCAGGAAAGGTTAATAGTTGATAATCAGTATAGATTCAGAAAGAGACGTTCTTGTGAAATGCAACTGGCCCTGTTTATTTATGATATCTAAAATTCATTGAACAATGGTAGAGAAGTTGATGCCTTTTGGACTTTTGTTAATAAAACTTAAATCATACGGGATAAATCCCATTCAATTTCATGGATATCCGCATTTTTAACAGGAAGGAAGCAAAGGGTGGTAATTAATGGATCTGAATCAAGCTGGACATGTGTAACCTCTGATGTTCTTCAAGGTCCTTAGCCTCTTACTTTTCCTCTTATTCATAAACAACCTACCAAAGTCGCTGTCTATTAATTCAAAACTTTTGGCTGATGATTCCAATATATATGATGAAGTGGATGAAGGCACAAGTTTCTCCCCCAAACTCCGGGGCAATCTCGTCGTGATGGCTTCCTGGGCCCTGTTCCACAAAACTACAACACTAATAAATTACAAGTTACAAGTAAAAATAAATATGGTGTAATAATATAACGTTCCACAAAGTTGGTGCAAACACTTGTAGAATGAACTAATATTTTACAAGTGAAGTTGGCTATCTTACTTGTCAGCTGTGTGAAAATCAAGATGGCATCAAAAGAAGCAAAAATGTTGCTCTTGCAACATATTCAAAGCAGAAAAGCCACTTTGTTTGAAAGTTTTAGTGATCAACTGGATAAGGTAGATTAACTGAAGGCTTGGAAGGAATATTTTAATGTTGCTTGTTCCATGAATGCTTTTCCAGGTAAAAAATAAAGATACAGACCTTGCCAAAATGATAGCGGCACACCATTTTTCCAACATATCTGGCAACATACAGATAATACTATAGCTATAAATTCATCATTGGGTTATTAAACACACATGCAAATATTGTGGTGATTGCGAAACCAGGGATATTTTTATTACAACATTTTCAAATAAGGGTCAGACAAAACAATAGAGGCATTATAGGAAAACATGAAATTGATATCTTGTGTAACCACCTTTGGCTGCAATAACAGAAAATATACGATCTGGCATTGATTCATACGAAGATGTAATGTAAGAATTGGGTATTATATCCCATTCTTCAGTAATCGCTGCTGTCAGTTCTTGTGTGGCGGAAAATTGTCTACCGTCTTTATACACATCAAGTGCAAGCATCTTACAAAGGTTTTCTATTGAGTTTAAATCCGGAGATAGTGCTGGAGACTTAAAGTGACGAATTTCCTTATCACTAAACCATTCAGTCACTTTTTGGCTGTGTGAAATAAAGCATTGTCCTGCTGGAACTCCAATTAGGGTTCTGCTAGGGCACGTCCATGATGAGGAAAATGCTTCGACAAGTGTCTGTATGTAACTGTCTGCATTTTGTCAGCAGTTTAAGAACTCGAGACCACTTATTTCTTGCTTCCCATTTCTGCCCAGATCATCACCAAACCACCCATTTGCCTTTGCGAAAGGTACCTCTCCTCTGTTCGAAGATCATGGGAGTAGTAT
This sequence comes from Julus scandinavius, assembly GCA_034696685.1. Lineage (NCBI taxonomy): Eukaryota > Metazoa > Arthropoda > Diplopoda > Julida > Julidae > Julus > Julus scandinavius. The sequence goes on from JAQGAE010005263.1 coordinate 3,890, forward strand.
TGCCAGCAATCTGGACCATCCAGATCAAACTTCTTTTCATCGAAAAATATTACATTTTGATACTCCTTCTTCCAACTCATATGTTGCCTTGCAAACTCCAAATGGCTCTTTATGGTGCTTTTTGAGGCTCGGTTTTCGGGGCAGTTATCTTTCTCTGGAGTTGTGAAGTTTCTCGAAGTGCTGCACAGTTTTGCAGCTTCCTGTCACTCCTGTAACATCCATTATTTGTTCAGCTGTTTTTGTTGTGTTTCTGTTTTTGTGGTGTGATGGCATGTTTACTTCTAGTACTTTTTCACACCATAATGTGCTGTATCCTTCACGTAATGATCTACAATGGAGGGACTGGGGCCCAAGAGCTTGGCAATTTGTCTATTTGTTTTCCCTGCGCTGTTAAGTCCAGAGATTTGGCCGTGTAGCAAATGACACAATGGGCCAAACATTTACAACAGGCTATATTTATGCAGCTGAAATTACATTTCTAATTCCACATATCATTTTATAATGGCATTGAAACCAAAATACTATGCCTCTATCATTTTTTCTGACCCTTAATGGCAAATTTTGCAATACAAATATTACTGGTTTTGCTATCACCACAATATTTGCATGTGTGTTTAATAATTCAATGATGAATTCATAGCTATAGCCTTACCCTTGTAACTACCATGTGTTGCCAAATATCATAGAAAAATAGACTGCCTCATATCATTTTGGCAAGGACTGTACCTTGGAGATGTATTTTAGCCAAACACGAGGAAGAACACAATGGTAAGTCACATTTGTTGTTAACTTAGGTAAGCACTTTTTCCTAATACTTGCCCCTTTTGTAAACTTAACTGTTAAAGGTATTAATTTGAATGACATTAAATGTAGCTGTTTGTTAATCGCCTTACCACAAATACAACACAATAATAATTTGAAAATATCTTCTCTTGTGTAGATGAAAGTTGATAATTCTAGAACTGGAACTGGAGGAGGAAAAGATGCAAAGCTGACTGAAATAGACAAGAAAGTGCTGGAGATAATTGGAAAGAATTCCCCAGTCCTTCCATCCATTAATGTTACCGAAACATTTGAAGCAGATGTAAAGGATGTGGAACCACAGCTTTTACCTTAGTCCTATTCAACTTAAAACCATACAAGACTGGTATTGGTAAGTGGACATAGTCTAAAGGCATATTTTTAATAAATTCTGATTCCTAATCATATTGCTAGGATTATTAAGTTTAAAAAATGTTGTAAGGATTTGGAAGCCAAATGTGACACTTGTTTTAAACCATTTTATAGGAAATAACATGTTTGGTACCTACTTGTCAAAGTGTAGTTTAACAAGATCATTGTTTTATTTTTATAGATTTACATGCCAATATTCCCCAACTAAAACTGGATCATATAATGAAAAAGCAGCTATCTACTGAAACTACAGATAATACACTTCATAACTTAAAGATGATTAAAATAGAGCTACATGTGGAACATTTGAAGTTGAAGAACAGAAAAATGGCATTAGAAATAATTCATATGGAAAAACAGTCAAAAATGAGATAGTCTGATAAAATTGTTCAAAGATATTAACCTTGCCGAAAAGATTGCTGATTACAAAATGTTGTGTTTCTTGAGTCAGATAATGTTATTATTAATGACAAAAATGTACTTGTAAAACATATTGTATAATTCATACAAATAAAAGAACAAAATTGTAATTTAACGACTGTCTAAGGTTTTTACTGAAAAAGGTTAATGAGTTGGTCACTTCTGCGGTTGCCTGCTACATCAAATACTTCATTAATCACATCCTGCGTAACAATAACTTCATCTGTATCATTCCTATTATTATCTTCAATAGTAAGTTTGGCATTTAACTCTGCAAGAGCCAAATTTTGTAAAGTCACACAGCCCTTGAATATGTTGCCTGCAAATTCAGGTTGGACTTTCAGATGATTCAAGCAAGGAAATTTCTACTTCAAAATTTCAATACTTTGTTCGACTAGTGTTTGGTTTTTTTTGTGGGCAAGGTTAAACCTTTTTACCCTTTTATCATCCAGTCTAAGTAACATAGGGGTGATTAGCCATTCTTTTAACACATAGCCAGAATCAATAAGTATTACTGACTGAGGAATTGGTCACCGGCCTTCTTCCATTCTTTCAAACAGTTTATTGTTCCGAAGAACTCCGGAATCGTGAACACTTCCTGGCCACTTTGCACTTTCACAGTAAAATGATTTCCATGGCGATCCACGTACTGCTCCTCATGTTCATGAGGTGCATCAATGTTAATCAAAGTTACATCAAGAAAGGCAATAACTTGTGGCATACCTCCTATGTTGTAGAATCTTTGAACAATAGAAACAATATCTTCAGGCCAATTGACAATCTCTTGAAACATTAGGATATTGATTGCTCCAACTACAGCATGAGCTGTATGGCAAATCGTAGATTTAGCAACACTATACATATCAGCAAGACCATGGTACTAGCCTCCATTTACAAGCCAATGTAATGATATTAAAATTTGCTGCTGTGGCTCTAATGCATGACTTAGATTGGTGGGATGTTGAAGTCTAAACCCAATCCTTTGCATAAGTAGTTCAACAGCAGCCCGACATAACCTAAATCTTTCCTTAAAGTTAAACTCAGAATTGAAATTTAAATTTATGCGAAATTTGTATACTTTTTTAGCTCCTGATTGTTCTAAATCATTGCCACTGTCACTACTGCCACTTGACCAAATATTAAATGCTTTAACGTTAGCTTTTTAAGGTATTCAAAAATCTACCAAATTTTGTTCACCTGTAGAAATAAGGCAATAAATTACAAGTAAAGTACTAATATAAATTCTTTTTTGGAACAAAAGACTTGTAATTTTAAATTATCCTCTTGTAACTTGTAATGTATGGAGTAATAATTACAAGTTGCAAGTCAAAGTTTTGTGGAATGCAATATTTCATATTAGTGGTGTTTACAAGTAGCTTCACTTGTAATTATTAGACCATACTTTTTGTGGATCAGGGCCCTGGTGCGATGAGTGGCAGTTGAAATTAAATAAGGGTAAATGCTTGGTGGTGCGTTTCTCTCGTAAATGGAAAACTTGCCAACCTGAGTACTCTCTGGATGATGTTTAACTTGCTATTGTTGATACTGTCAAAGATTTAGGAATTAATATTACAAAACACCTTTCTTGGAACCACCATTTCACAAAAATTGTTGGTGCAGCGAACAACCGGCTTTGATTTATTCAGTGCATATTTGGTGAATGTGCAGAAAATGTGAAAAAATGGCTATGCAACTCCGGTTCACCCTATGTTGTAGTATTTTGTTCCTGTTTGGAACACTCACAGGATGGTTCATACTCAGAATATAGAGATGGCCCAGCGTAGGGCAGGTTATCTATGAGGTTATTCAAGCATTTTAATATCTATCTTAGTTCCCATCTTCGTTCCCATATATTAATGCCTAACAAATACTCTAGGAGTAGACATAATCCAGTCCTTTGACCGAGCTTCATGCCAAACGGATGCTTACTATTGGTCCTTTTTTGTATGCGATTAGACGATGGAATTGCCTACCTGGAAATTCTTACGACTTAGTTCAAATTCAATTTAGCAATGATGACTAAGTTGCTGCTGAAGCAGGGGCATTCTCCTGAAATTAAGTAAGAGCCTTCCCCTACCATATAGCATTTATTTGCTGACTGTAAGGTACTGAGTTGAACAAGAACAGCATAATCAGGCTCATGTTGGATCAATGTTCACCATAAATTATCCATTTTTATAAATCATTTCCATAGATAACCCCAAAAATGTTTAAATGTACATGGACACAATTACAAGTTAACTTTTGAAAGCTAAAAGATCATTGAAATTCATAAAAGTAAACATTTAATACTTAGTGTAGCCACTCTTGACTAGCTATAATTTCGAAAATAGGGTTTAGGCATTGAATCAACTAATGAAAGAATGATATCATCTGCGATCTTCTCCCACAAATTAACAATTGATGCTTTGAGTTCAATAACACTGGAAAATTGTCGTCCATCTTTATAAACTAGTCGGGCAAGAACCCTCACAAGTTTTCCATTTGAGTCTGGTAATCGAGCTGGCCATGGGAAAACTTAAGAGTTAATTCTCTAAAATAGCAGTATAGACTTCAGAGTTCATTCTTGAGCCAACAAACATAATAGCAGTCTTTCCTTGCCAAGAAAAACCTACCCATACCATGACTGCTTAACACCAACTTGTTTGCTCATTTGCACATCCAAATTAAACTTCTGCTTCATCTGAAAAGATGACAAGAGTGAAAAGTCCACATCAAAAAAGTCCACATGGACAAAAAGTCCAAAACAGCCCCTTCCATCCTCCTATTAGAAAGAATATCTGGGAAAACCATTTAGATGACTTAAACAAACTTCCCAAGCAAAGACCAAAAAGAGCTATTAACAATTATCTGTCCAAAATCATACTCCTCAACCCCAGACGTACTGAATTATTAACAGTAATCAATAAATCGTCTCCAAGAAAATCACCTGGCTATGACAAGATTCCAATCGACTTACTGTATTTTACACACTACAAGACTCACCTTAATTTTTAAGCAATTTTTTTAAAAAAAACTAATGTAAGATGCACCTGAATTTTGGGGGCAATTTTTTGAAGAAAAAAGTTCATCTTATAGTCCGTACACTACGTTATTCAAAAACTCCCTAGGCAATATACTAATAGATGAACTGCTCCTAACATTTAACCACATCCTAGCCACATACACCTTCCCTTCAAAATGGAAACAGACATTTTCCAAATACCCAAAAAAGGTGACAAAACTCCCCAACAAATTATCGACCGATTAGCCTTGTATCTAACCCAGGTAAGCTGTACATGTCATTGGTTGCAGCCAGGACTTTGGCTTGAGCCCAAAATTATAAAATTATACCTGATGAGCAAACAGCATTTCTAACCGGCAGGGGTACAAGGGACAACCTCACACTATTGCAATCGACTGTCCGGAGGCGTCTGGTCTGGCATTGCCAAGATCCCCACGTTTACATTGAATGTGGGCAAACTTTCATGCCCTTGGTTTCCCCCACACACTTACTCCAAAACATATCTACATATTATGTGCAGCTCAACTGCCAGATAAATTCAACTGTAGGTTACACCAAAAAACCGAGGATGCATGTTAGATGGTATACACATCCATTGTCTCATATAGGCAGACGGCATCCTGATGGTAACACCTACAGCACAAGCACTAAGAGGAGCCCTCTCGTCGCTGCGAAAATATATGCAATTAAATTCATTAACATTGAACACTGAAAAATCTAAGACACAAACACATCAAAGCAATTTTATGGGACTCAAAACCCCTCAAAATGGTGGATAGCTGGACCTATCTGGCGGTGAATTTCTTTCATAAAGGCTCCCCTCAGGCACACATAACTAATCTCAAAGCAAAATTTTCCAGACAAGCCTATCAACTTATTAGTACCTATATAGATGTAAAACTTCACCATATCCAAAATCATCTTTTCCCTTTCAACTCTATACTTGCCTTATACTTACTTACAGTGCGACACAATTGGCTTGGCTCATCCAATTCGCCCTGGATACATTCCAAGAAAAATTTATAAGGAGGATTTTCGGACTTGGGCCCAATTGGTTCCAATTTCATTAGATAATGAATCTGGAACCATCCCTATTAGCATCACCCTCCTCTCCTTAACATTCAATATTTGGGAAACTGCCATCATACCATCTACTGCCTCTCGCTCCCTCGCACAATGCCTATTTCTCTCTTGGTTAGATCACCCCCAGATAAATAACTTACTCAAAAATGTTATTCTCCAAATTACTTTCCAACCAACCAGTAACCCTATACCCTTATCAACATATACCTAAGCTACAGTACTAGATGTCATGAAAGCCACACTTTCATCCGCCCTTATGCAATTTCGACAAACTATAATTGACGAAATCAAAGCCTCCAGTCGGCCATACAAACTTTAAGGCCAGCAGGTGGCAGCATGAGATTGCAAATTAACGGACAATTTTCAAGCTTGTTTATTAATTTTTAAAAAATCTACCATTTCAAATTTAAAAACGACAGTCAATTTCATTGCTGATTAATCAAGCTATGAATCAATAAAATTTTATACAAATACAATACAAATTAATCAATACAATTATTATTTTTATTTAATCTCTTTTTGTTTGGCTGTGAGTGTGTTTTAAAATTTCATCCATTGAAAACGATATGGTTATATTGCACCTTTAAACATCGCAGTTTTCTTTGCTGCATCCTTTTTACTTGCTGTCAACAGGCTCGTCATCAACTATGTATTTGTAAAGATAAGTAAACTTAGGCCCGTACAAAGAATGAGTAAAGACTAAAATGTAAGAAAGTACTCACCATCTAGTCACCATCAGTTTAGTGAATGCTCATACTCTCATTGAGAGAATTTACTCACCCTTAGTGAGTAAGATGTTGAGTCAGCTATCACCCTGTTTCATGATCTTACTCACCACTGTTAAATGCTGTTTGCAATTGTATTATTGGCTTAATAATTGAGGGAAAATTCAAAACAATTTAAAACAATTTTTCATTATATGGTACAGTATCTTATTTTCGTTTCCTAAATGACAAATTGCAAATTGTGAGGAAATGTTTATTTCAGATCAATCAAATGCAATGGGAAACAGGAGGTATGGGATATTGCCAATAATTTAAAAGATTTGGAAGTGTAAAAAGTTTGACACTTGTGTCTACATGGCACTCGTGTTCCTGCATTTGTTTGTGTAAAATGGTGGCCTTCTGGTGAAATACAAAAATATGGAAAGGAAAAGTGTGATTTCACTACCAAAAAGTATGTTTTTACTTCAAATATTAAACTTCTAAAAGTATTGTTTATAGAGGAAACGTTTTTAAATTAAGTAAATTAATAGCAGTTAGGATGGTTATAATGTTATCAGATGTTTCACACCAATCTGCCAGGTCCTTTTAATCTTATAGTGTGTTTAGGACAAAAATAACTAGTGGCAGGAGGATTGGGACACAATAGTGCAGGATAAATGGGACAGTCCCTGTTGCTAGAAAGCTAAATTGCAGGAAATCTATGCATTTTGCATCAATGTTAGTTAATTTTAAGAAGGATTGAAACCATATCCTTTTCAATGAGTAAATTTGCGACGACACTCACAGCCAAACAAAAAGATTAAATAAAAATTAAAATCGTTTTTCACTTTAAAATAGTAGATTTTTTAAAATTAATACACAAGTTTCAAAAATGTCCGTGATTTTGCACACGCTGCCAGCAGGTGGCAGCATGAGATAGGCAAGTTGTGAGTGCAAAAATTCAAATAATAAGTTAAATTTAAAAATCTACTATTTTAAAGTGAAAAACGACAAGCGAATGACCTTACTGATTTATCAAGCTATTTTAAACAATTTTCATTTTTGGTTAATCTTTTTTTGTTTGGCTGTGGGTGTCGTTGCAAATTTACCCATTGAAAAGGATTATGCTACACCCTGGGGCAAATGTCTGGAAATCAGTCTGATTAATTTATCCAGGAGACCCATGCTGATGTTTAACAAATTAAGAGTAAA
>JAQGAE010005264.1:0-11484 GCA_034696685.1 Julus scandinavius
TTTCCAGGCAAATGCCATGATAGTTCCTCTAAAAATTGGCCGCAACCAAAACATAAACAAACCCAAAAATTATAATTTAATTGCCAGGTGGGCGAAGTCCCATATATAAGCGCTTAGTACTTTATGCACTAAAACCATCCAACAATTGTAGCTTCAGTTTAATGTTAAGAAATGGTAAATTCCAATCAAAGAAAACCTGAGGACACCGAATTTATGGACAAGTTTTGCTTGATTCTTAAATAAAAACTTTTTTGTCTCTCAAGACCTTATAAACTACTTGATAATATTTTACATTGCTGTCAATTAATGGCTTTCTCCTTAATTGAATCTAAACTACTTCGGTATGAACTAAAGTATAGTAAAATTTAACGTTTGGTCCATGGCCAGTATAATGTTTAAAATTTTGAAAAAATAGCCAGGGTAATCCGCCTCAGAATTGGGGGGAGGGGGGCATGACCTACATGACCGCCTTGAGACTCTTGATGGTACCATATTATGCAAAAGTTCGATGGAATTGAACATATTAAATAGTTATTATATATAAATAGTAGTTAATTCTTTTACTTACATGACCTATGCATAATTTATGACTTCAACACGGATTCCTGATCATTACATAATCCATGCACGTGTTTAAATGTTTTTTTAAATTGAGACAGTTGCAGTATTTTGTCAAAAGAGGGCAATCTAGGCATCGCTTGCGCAACGCGTATACTTTCAGCGCTTTACTCTGATGCGCCAAATTTGAAATTAAGAATTAGGGCAAAGCAAGGAGCAAGATACAAAATGGCTTACTGCAAGTAAGGTTGCTTACATACAAGAAATCAAAATGTTATTTTAACTTTCAGATTGATAACTAAATGTCGCAAATGTATCCATTACATTAATTGTACGATGCAACATTGTAATTGGACTTTTTCAACTATCAAGAACATGTCGTGCAATAGGTTTACTAAAAATCCTCTTATACTATATCACTTAATGCAAAGCAGGAACACATATTTGGAACACCATTTGCTTCTCTCTTAGAACACAAACACATTGAAGATGTGTTCTATGAAATGTATTCTAAGAATGCATAAAAATGTTTTAAAAATGTATTCTTATCCAAAATATTTAGAACACACTTTTTTGCTCTAATAGAACACTTTCAAAACTACAAAGTGTTCAAAATAACCGCACTAAATCCATCAACACCATATATGGTATGTATATTTTGTATATCTGAAACCCCTATTGCAAATATGTGCATAAAGGACATTTTGTGTTCTAAAATTGTGTTTTATCTGTAGATGTGTTTTTTATGAAAATTGCTAGATTTTGTAAAAATTTAATTGTTTTAAATATCTAAAGCGAATATTAATCGTTCAAAAATTAAAATTAAAACATGTAATTCAAGGATAATAAAATTCGAACTGGGAATAACTAGATACCGAAAAAGGAATCAATTGATAAATCTGCAATACCGGAAGCAAAGCATGTGAAATATGTATTGTGCAGGCAATAAATCACAGGGCCATCCATAGGGTGGATGTATTCAAAAAATAGCTAAAACTTAATTTAAAATATTCAATATTTTCAAGGATTCAGTGATATTTTATTTCGATCATTTCCGCGTGAGTAGGCATAACGTAGTTCCCCACCTATGAACAGCTACGTGATATTGAATGTCCAAAAGAAAGTCAGCATGGGTCTGGGCCACCACACGATTTATTTGCATTTAATAATGTCATATATGGCAATTAAACCATTTCAATTACGTTGTATAATGTCCTAATTTAATTTCAAAACGAGTGTAATACTAATTAAAGGTTTATTAAAAACAGCCGTTTCGAGCAGGGTGTTGTTGATTAATCCTTATTTAATGCTTTGTACTTCACTTTCATATAATTACAGAGGTTACAGCCCATCATATTTTGGAGGTCAGTAAACAGCTTTCGCTCCCAAATGGCCACAGTTGTTTCCCATTCGCCCCCACAAAGTGCACCCACACCACCACGATGCTTAAAATATTCCCAGTTTTATGTATACCTAGGTGTGGGGGCGGGGGGAGGTTGACTGGGTCATTGTGGGTATCTAGACCTTCGCGAATTACATGATGAATGTATCATTAAAAATGAGAAAAAAATATGCAAAAATTGTGTATCATCGTCGATAAGGCAGCTGCCATAAAAGGTAACTTAATGCATGTGGTGCACCTCATGCATGTAACTAATAATTTCGAGAAAAAAAAAATATCAGCTGTTTAGATAATTTAGAAGATCCATCTTTGTTTCTTAATATAGGGCCTCAGGAGGGCGCCTATTTGGGCAATAACAGTAATTTTAATTTCCCCTTGCACACATGCTGAGATTGACAAATTATGACTTAAAATGATATCTATTATCCAATTATTTTCAAAACGTGTACAAATTACTTGCAAAACCACACAATAAATGTCCTCTAATAACTTGCCTTCACCAATCTCCATTACTAGGAAATGTTCACACAAAAGGCAATAAGAACAGCTGTTAGAAATTCTATTACAAGTCATTAAGTATATAGGTTAATTATTAACATCCCATTATGATCTATATTTGTTGAGTTCCATAAGAAAAATGTTTATCTTAAAATGATTCAACCCTGTTGCATTCATTGTTTCAATAGTCATTTTTATTATGCAAAATTTGCAAAAATGTATTTTGATCAGCCCGATTTCGCCATTCATTAAACGCATAAAATGTGTGCACACATTAACCACGGTCCATTTCATAACTTAAGATAAAATACAATTATTGGCTTTAAAAGTAGGATACGTGTAATGTAGCTAAAAAATATACGCCTAGTTAGTTGCCATTAAGAATAAACGTAAAAAAAACCACATAATAGAAAGGTCTGGCAATAACAGTACTATTTACAATTTGTTTTTTCAAAGCCCAAAATTCAAATATCATATATACAATCTAAAACAAACCATCGCGAAATTCTAAAATGTAAGCGTTTTCAAAAGATACCCGACTGTTAATATTTTTGTGTAACGTTCCACACTAAAAAGATACAGGAAATCCTTGACAACAACAACAGCGCCATCTATGAAGCGTTACTTTAAGCAATTGATATTTATGACTGTATAAGGGTTAGTTACTCATTCAGATTCATGTCATGTGTGAGAAATTTATCGCAGTTAAGCATCATTCGATTTGCATAAAGGGGATTCAATAGCGAAATGATCGAGCATCTACACAAATTATTTCAACGCTTTTATACTGATCTAGTTAGTAGTGTAACGCTATTTCAATTGTTAAGTTAGATTATCTTAAAATGAATATTATAGTAGGTTTATTATGAGGACAGAGAAGGATAAAGAACGATGACCAGAGAGATATAAGAAAATTTTATGCAACTCATTATTAGTGAAACAAAAAATATTATTGGAAAGATTGGTAAGCACGTATAATTACGCATCTACAGCTAACAAACTATTGTGTGGTTATTCCAATGGAATGAACGATAAGTCTATGTTATTTATTACACCAAGGTTTCATTAATTGATAATTGGAAATCATTGAGCAGATTAATGCACGGAGCATTGAAGTTTAAATGCATATACAGTTATAAAGACATTGTAAACAAAAATATTTCCCAGTCTTTGTGAAAAGCAAGATTGAAAATGAAACATGAGTGCTAAAGATGCCCAAATCTACGCGGGTGGAAATATTATATAGTATATATGTATAAAAAATTCCATACATGTTTATGGGAATATATGAAAATACTTAGTCATATATGGCATGTTTGACAATATATGCCTTTGAATATATGATCGTACATCCACTGATTTACTTGGGCATATTCAAATTACACTGTATGTGCTACAATTAATACATTGACGAATATATTTAATTCCACGTTTTCTTCCATATCGACATGAAATGCCATACTTTCCATGCAGACATACTGTATATGGACATATCATTTTTCCACCCGAGTACCTAAAATACCTTCAAGTTCATCAGTTTTCGAAAGTACCAGCTCTCTGTAACAGAGGCCATGGAAAAGCAGTCATTTCTATTACACCTACAAAATTATATTCTATTTTAGAATTTCCTATTACAGTTCCATGAGAATGAAACACACCGATTGTATACTTAATTAGTGATTTACTTAACGCCATTTACAAAATTGACCTTATGAAGATTGGTGAAACCATCCCAAAATTGTGAAAATCGTAACTAAATTTCACCCAACGATTTAGGGATGGTAATGTAGTAAATGGATAGTCTTTTCTTGAATGCCTACTCAAAGTAGGCTTACGATCTAAAAACAATGACATATCCTATTGTCATTATTACGCACATTATGGTATAGTATTTTCATCGGGTTGACACCATTAATTTTGTTTCGGATAATCCTAAGAGTCAGCCTACCTTATTATATTGTTTTCAGAAACTAAATGAACGAGCTGAGCGCCACATATGCATGCATTATAGCGGAAAGATAATTGAAAGAACGGAAAGAGAATTAAATAAAACAGAACTAAATTTAAAGCCATAGTGTACGGTTGGTTAATGAAGCACGTTATATGGCCATATATCGCGCTATCACAACAATAAGCGGAAGCAGCGTTTGCGAGGAAGCAAATCACACGACACGAACATTATTATAATGCCAACTAAAACAAAACAATGAACCTTTAGATAATAATTTAATTGATTAGCGCAATGGTTAGCTTGGGGTCACTTCACACGCGCTATGGCTATCAAGAATTCAACCATGCTGCAAGAAACCCGGTGAAACATCCCCCCCCCTATCAAAATGACCAGCTATATATTTAAACTGCTGAAGGAGCACAGATTGTTGCAACATCTTATCGTGTAATAGTTCATAGCACAAAAATTAACCGAAGATTTATTAAATGAGATGGCTATCGTATTAATAGTTTCTTGCTGGTTGACCACCTGCATTGCTAAGCCATTCTACATAATTCGCCGGTACAAAACACAAGGTCAATTTTATTTAAATTTGCTAGTCAAATATCTGTACTTGTTATATTAAGAAATCTTGTAATAATAAACTATTTTGCAGTAAATATTTTATTTTAATTGCCAAAATTCTATTGAATTTTTCATTTCTTTTTTCTCACGTTATTTACGTGTAAACATTTTAATTTTCACTTGAGAGAAAAATTATGTATATCACCTTAATGTTTCATATTTTACAGAAGTTATGAATGTTATTCAAAATAGATGCCAGACATTATGAAGTGACAATTTTGTAATACATGTTTTCAATACAAAGAAACATAAAACATCCCTGGTGGAAAATTGACATTATCACAAATATAGGAAATGACATCTGGACAATTATATATAAAAATGTCAATAAATTATCATATATTCGATTGTATGTCCATGTTTGATTCTTATAACTCTAAACGTGTTCACTTTCTGTTATGTCCACATATGTGAACTTACCATTTTGTATTTCCTTTCATTGGCATAACACGACATATGGGCATATATGTTTTCAAACATAAAGGGGACACAGCATGGATGATATGGTCCTATACAAGTTACTCAACAGGAAAAACACATCTTGTAAACATGAACTGAAATTTGTTATAGAAAGTCTTCTTTTACTTATTTGTAATAAAAATATATACTACAGAAATTTCACTTATTCCATAAGTAATTTCCTTATTTTATTTTAAGAAGAGCTTTTGCTAATTTTCGTCTTATAAATATGTATGTTAAGTGTTAACCATTTATGGTAAGCTTGACAGACCAGATGTAGTATGCATATTTCCGTGTACCGTTTTCGACATCCGAATGAAAAAAAAAAAAATGAAATTTAAGGTCACTTTCACCACTTTCACGAACGCCTTTTGAATGTGGGCTAATTTTACTTTGCACTATTTTTTCAGAACAAAATCTTTTCTTAATTGTATTGAACTGTGGGCAAGATGACAACATTCAAATTTATTAAGCTGGGAGGATTGAAATGCGCAGTGGAGGAGTTAAAGGGTGGATCAACTATACACACGCAGTTATAATGTAACTGTTAATTGTGCCCATCTGAATGCACAGTGAATATATTCGAAGGGCATGGTTTGATTCGTGCCTTTATGACGCCTTCGCAAATAGGCTTATACTATCCTCAAGCAAGGAAGTTTCCAACATCTCTGAATGAAAAAAACGAAATTTGGATGCACCCATTTTAAGGTGGTTTTCCTAATTTTATATATTTCACTACTTTCTTTCTTCCTACATAATTTTTGACCCTGCTTTTAGGTCACGTGATGAATCATCGCTGAGATGCTGGCGCAGTACAATACTGGGACAGGACAAGAAATGAAGGACAAACGCCATGGAAATCCTCATTTTTACATAGCATCAAAATTCGAGAAAACCAATGATAACACAAACCTACGCGTGTTTATCCAAACTACTACAAGCCTACATAACATTATAAATTAAGGACGTTTCTGATTTTACCAACTGTACAGCTTTCCATTATTTCAAATTTTTAGATCTGCATTTGTAATCCCCAAATTCTGTTTACATTTAATTAAATCACCTGCAGGTGAAGACGGTAACCAATCCTAAATTACATTTGTAAAATTAAATTTTCCAGAAAAAAATACTTTAGTGAACAAACCTGAACAGTATGAAATAACCTCAAAATCAAACATCAATATTTAATTATAATTTCCACATAAGCAAAATAGAAAAAAAAGAAAAAGTTTGTAATGAAATATCCTAGTATAGTATATTATAATTAAAGTTACGATTATATCTACGTTTTTATATTTTACGACAATGTTAACCATGTGTCTGTTTACTATAGAACACCATGCACAGTATTGCTTAAAGTCACGCAATATACATAGATGGCGCTGCTAATCGTGGGGTCAATGTGTACGTCAAGGATTTGCTGTACCTTTGTTACATATACTGACAGATTTCAAATTTATTTTTGTAACAAATTTCGTAATTGCAGATATTTCTGAGTCAATGACGAAAATCTTGGACACTATATTATATTGTATACTTTTTTTTGCGGTTTCTAGAAAAAATAAAATTGTGCAAGGAAGCTTAGTATGTGGCAGCTGTTTTTTCCATGACACCTTTCATCAAATGGCTTCACGTTAATTGCATAAAAATGATTTACGAGAAATGGCCATAGTTATCGATTGGCTAAATCTTTATAGGGGTTAGTTTTTAATTTTCCATCAACTATAAATTTGCAGTTAAGGTTTAACTTTTCGATATAGGGTTTTCAAAAGTCGATGACAGATTTAAAGCAAATGTATGGATCCCCTTCCAGACATACTTTTGAAATGAAAAATCATCCATAATTTTGTGTCGTCTCATTATCTATGGGGTGATAAAAAGGTTGGTCTGAGCCATCACATTAATAGAGCCAAACATGTTAGCCTACGCCGAGTGAGCGTCGAAAAAAGTATGCCAATTACACATATAGGATATGATAGGGCTATGGCTTTTTATAGTATCAGGGCAACATTAAATCTTAATGAAGGCATCACCATATGGATACACAAACTTTATAAATATGGCATGACATGCAAAGTTCTTTTATTATCCCGCATCAAAGCAAAATATCACGTGTGAGTTAGTTAGTGCAGATACAGAATAAACACAGGAAGGATGGCAACGTGCGCCTCACGCTGGGCCATTTCAATTGATGAGCTCACTAATCAGAAAATCCATATCCCCTGCCTCAACAACAGATAGAAAAACACATCACGATTACATTAAGGGCTACCTATAGAATCAAATGAGTAAAAAACGGAAAATTCAAAAGAAAAGCATTGAAAATTTCATGACATTTCTACGACCCATTTGCAAAGAATATGTTAACCAAATGGCGTGAAATTAATGAATTCCAGGAAAAAAGGCGGCACGTTTTTTTCCTGGAATACTTCAATTTGTATACCTCCCGAGAGGAATATATACCGTGCACAACACTGTATTAGAATTGCACTTTTTTTTGTTGCAAACTCCTCAATGGCGACATACATCCTAAGGGTTATGAATGTAAAACTAGGGCACACGCTTTAACTCATCTTTTGTGTATAGCGTAGGCATCACAATTTATGAATGAAAGTTTTAACGTAAACCACCCTTACTCATCAAAAATTCGACCATCTGCCCTGAAGACTAGCTTGCGATGTATTCACTTTATTTGGAACAAATGCTCGAATGCAATATGAAATTTACACGTTGACTGACGTTTTCAGTATCTTGTGGGCGATGTATTTCACATACAATAAACGTGTATCCATTACATGTATAATACAACACATGCCACTTCACTGTGCATGTAAATCACATGACCAGGGAGGGTGGATGTCACAGCTACTTGCATGTATGTAGTGACAGCAAGTTCAGTGTACTTTTTTTAACTCCAGACATATTAAACAATGTCTAAAATTGTTAACACAGTGGAAAAGGGACTAAAATCGTCTAGGTACATTAATACCTGGATAGAAAACATATGTTCAATGTATATGGTCATAAATATCATATTGTAAATGGGAATAACCCAAAAATTGGACACATGGACACATGGAAAATCATCCACAAGTGCTCTGTATGACTATTATGTTCACACTATATATATATATATCCAGTATTCTTAACTTGTGTGGCCCTTATAAATACGGAAACTCGAAATTTAAAATAAAAGTCCATATAATCAATATATAAATACAGCACATTCGTGACTATGAAAGGCCACACAGTGATTAAATATGACCCCTAATGGCTATATATAGTCATTCATAGGATGCGACACAGGTTGAAAACCACTTGAGTTAATTACTTTAATCGCCAAGCTTTAATAATCTCTTAACACAAACTGAAGTAACCATTTTCAAAATGAGGGATTAATGTAGCAGTCATTAAAGTTACAGTGACATGTGAAAGGTGCAGCAGGTATGATAATTTTAGTCATACAATATTGAAGTACATTTGGGTACAGTAAAGTAGTATAAAATTAATATATTTGTAAACTTACAGCACGACAACTCTCGACCTCTTAGCAGGAATATGAATGGGGACAAACTAAGCTTGATAGAATTATGAATTTGGTATTGGAAGTGGGCGCCATTTTTAAATTTGATAACAAATGAATTGACGTATTGGATAATACTGCATGACTGGCCTACAGAGGTAGATGATGTTGACCCTAAAAATCCAACAAGCAGGTAAACACCCTCGAGGTATTCCCACTCTCCCCCTCCCTCCATCCTCTAAAAGAGAATTTAAATGCTTCATCCGTTGTCCAGGCAACGTTTCTACACAAGATGCACGTGCTTAAACAAATGAGAAAATGCATCCGTGGACTTAACACCTGACCCCTTTCAACGCGCTTTGGGAAATGTGTTAACAAGAATTGCTGAAAAACAAGTCAAAAATGCGATTCTCATTATATGGCTACCCAGGAGTGATAAAACAGTATTCTTCTCGGTTTCAAAATAACCAGAAAACAACATTTCAAATTAAGGAAAATCAAACATTACGTTTCCTTTTAGTGAAAATCGATGTGAAAACTTAAGGGTGAACACAATTTAATGTTATTTGGCTATTCTAAAGAAAACGGTATAAATGGATAATAAAACATTGTTCAAAATGGTGCAGCTTGGCACATTCCTTTCAGTTTTGAAAGTTTAATAAAATAATGAAAATTATCAAAGTTGTCACGTTACTGAAACCCTTACTTTGTATTATTTCGAATAAAACACGTATATTATGAACGCTAATTTTCATATTTAGAGAACCTAATTTATAAGTAAAGTGTATTGGTACATTGCGTTGGACATAATCGATACAATATATGAATTACGACAACATCGGTAGTATCAACATATCAAGGTTACCATAATCGAAATTCATGATAGTAATTTTTTAAAGAAAAATTCTTAAATCATCTAATTTGCAGTGACTTTGAAAATATACCTAGTTTAGTGAACAGCCATCTTGGAAAGTGGTGAGTAACTTATGGCAATAGTTCAATAAAATAAGTTATGGCGCTTGTTCTGTGGTATGTTTTCTTAACGTAGAAATATGACGTAATTGTAACAATAAAACTTGCAGTACTGTTAAGAATGAAGTTTAACATTTTACTATAATTTAAGTCATATATCTAGCATTGTGTTCTTTATACTAAATACATGTGCAAAATTCATTAATGTCATATGGAGTGTAGTAGGAAAACATAGGATGGTTACCTTTGAAAGAGTGTAGAACATATCCAGATACATGCTATCTTGAAGGGTGTAGCCAACGAAGACACTATATGGTAATGCACGACTGCAAGGTTCACCACACACATATTCCACATTTGCAATGGTAAATCCCAAGGAGTCACATGCGTCACAATTCTCGAAGAACCAACACCGAATAGTAGAATCCAACTAGTATGAATTTAGCGAGAAAATTATACGAGATATATAAAGCCAGAAAGTAAATTTTCACATTTAAGGCATGCTGCCAAAGGCAAGAGGCCACAGGCATGGCTTTTGGCAGAAGGGTCTTCACTGACGTTAAAATTGGATTTAGCATGGGATTAGATGCAATGAGAAGTAATCAAAGAAGAGGAACAAGTGCAAAGAGTGACAATTGCTTTGTGAATGTGTATGTGATGATGGCTATATGCATGGCGTCAACATGAAAAGGGTGGGGGGTTCAATGCATTAAGGTACATGTACATATACATACATATATATATATACCTGTCTTAATTTGATTAAACTCAGGGAGTCCCGAGCCGAGGCCTACTCCCCTTATGTGCATATATATATATGTACAGGCCAAAAACGTTTCAAATTAAACAGGGTGTGACCTATAGGCTCGCCATAGACTACACCCATGATGCATCTTTATACACATGCATGTGTGATATGCCTATATGTAAGTGCTGCGTTTCCTAAAGGGTACACTAATACTGCGCAAAAAATACACAAATTTCATAGAATTCAGCTGGATGAATACGATCACTATCATATTCAATGCAATTCAAATTTACCAAATTTGATATAAAATAATTCATTTTCCAACTTGATGGGCAATATTTACGGCTGAATTTCTTCTGCAAGATTTTTTTGCAGAAATCTTGTTGATTTTCATCAAATTTAAGCTGTACTGCCAGTATTACACTTTCATAGACCAAAAGACAAACAATAACAATTTGGAACAAGATGGCAGATCACCAATAACTACACCAACTTTGATATAAAATAATTCATTTCCAACTACATAAAGCAATATATTTACAGCTGAATTTATACCGCACGATTTTTGCAGAAATCTTATTGATTCTTTTTTTTATCAAATTTAAGCTGTACTGCCAGTATTGTACTTTCATAGACCAAAGACAACCAATGACAATTTGGAACAAGATGGCGGATCACCAATAACTACACCAACTTTGATATAAAATAATTCATTTCCAACTACATAAAGCAATATATTTACAGCTGAA
>JAQGAE010005265.1:0-11483 GCA_034696685.1 Julus scandinavius
CAATTTGCAACACATGTTTGGAAAAACATGCTGAAAACATTGTTTTAGTGTTTTTTTGTGTATGTTTGATGTTTATGATTATGTTTCTTTTGGTGGATGCTTAAGTATCCACCAAAAGAAACACAAACATACACAAAAAACACTATAACAATGTTTTCAGCATGTTTTTCCAAACATATGTTGCAAATTGTGTCAAAAAAGACAACAAAACACGAGTGTACGCACCTATGACACATTTTAAGAAACATTTTTTTCTTTTAATCCGGACCGCCTCTCGAGCGATCGATGTGGGGAAAAAACGGAGGTTTTTCACACATGTTCGCAAACACTTGTGGACACATCAATGTTTGTATGTATATGTTTGTTGTGTATGTTTTGTTTCTCTAATATTTCTTTTGGTGGATTCGCACCTTAACAGACAAGTGTTGGGTATCGTAGTAAAGTTATCAATAAGTCCCATAATAAGAACCATGGTTATGATGGGGGAAAAATGTAATGGTCCCCTAAAGTTCGACTTAATGAGGTTTGACTGTAACTTGACAGTATAACTTGACCTTAAAATTGTTATTGATACAAATAGACGTACATGTGCTGTATATAATTAAAACGACAAATTATTTTATAGCATTATTTTATCTGATAAAATGCTATTTAAAAATGCACTTAAATGTAAACAAGATACAACTCTAATAATTCATAACATTTCTATAGAGCTTTGACTTTCATATGCAAAACGAGTACAATCGTTTGTTGGTCGTTAATTAAAAGTGTCTTGATCGCCGATTAAATTTAATGAGATTTGGTGAGCTTGGCCAAGCAGTGAAAATCGATCAGTTTTCCTCCACTTTTGAAACAAAACTCGTCCCCCATCCCTCCCTTTAATTAAGTAAGCACTTGATGACTTTTTCCGTTGTTCGTGCATCAAATTTAATTACATTTTATAAAAGGATCGCATATTTTCGTTAATAACCTCGCATGTTACACATTCTCAGTTTCGTGCAAGACAGCAATTTGTCAAGGAGCGCCATCTTGAGAACGTGCATCACGCACATTTTTTAAAGGGTGTAAGGGGCTATTCGTATTTACTGTAAATGTCACGCAATCAGAAGGTTTTGGCTGAAAATATGACAAATGGGAAGGGTGGTATCAGTGTTTCTGACGTCATGCACAGTCAATTCATTCATAACATGTGCTATTGAACTACTGCACAACGATCGATCAATAATAACGCAACATTAAGCTGAACGTATGCAACTTTTTCGAGAATCGACGCCATAATGTTACGCAAGCTGCACAGCAAACTTGTCGCAGATCTTGGACTTCATTTATGCGATATTCTCTTATCGTTGGTTAGAGAAATTATGTCGTGATCGAACGTTATGCAGATTTCATCAGTGGCAGACTAGGTCTACAAGTATTGGGTGACACACAGGGAGCACACTCATAATTACTGTATACAAGGCTATCATTTAATTTGTATAGGAAATAAATAAAACATTACAAAAATATACAATTGGAAAAAGGTTAACTTACATTTTTTTTTTCATAATAAATGTATAGGACATCGTCAATAATTTAAACCTTTACAATGTATACAAAGATTGACAGTTGTGTGCCAAGATGGCACTTGTGATCCTGCATTGGCTTGTGAAAAATGGTGGCCATCTGTTGAAGCACAAGAATGCAGGAACGAAAAGTGTGATTTCACTAACAAAAAGTAAGTTTTTACTTCAAATAATAAACTTTTCTAAAAGCATAGTTTTATAGAGGCAAAGTTTTTTATTAAGTTCGAGCAGTTAGGATGGTTATGATATTATTAGATGTTTACTAGCAATCTGCCAGGTCCTTTTAATACTATTGTGTGTTTGAGACAAAGATGCAGGAGGAATGGGACTGTCCCAATTATCATCTGAGGAATCTGTTTGTTTGTTTGTTGTTTTTTAACGTTTGCCCATTTCTGCAACTGAGGCTAATCACCAACGCCAGGGTATGAGCCTTCATCACCTACCTGGGAATTTTGCCTACAAGGAGGCACTTTCACCCCTTCTCGAGGGGTCTTTAACGTGCAACAATCAACACCAGACCTCGGTTTAAACTCTCATCTGAAAGAGCCGCCACTTAGGGAACTTCTCTCATCTGTAAAAATTCTCAACAACCTCAACCAGGGAGCGAACCCCGCACCTTAGGATTGAGAGGCAAGCACATAACCCACTCACCGCCGCCGTCAGCTGAGGAGTCTGTGGAACAGTTTTTCGATAATGAACCCAATGATATAAATTTTAATGTTGAAGCTTTTCACACCATTTCTGTGTGGAGAAAGGTCAAGATTGCAGGCAATCTATAAATTTTGCAATGATGTTAGTCCCTTTTCACAAGTTTGTCAATTTTAATAAAAAAATCCTGATAAAAAATATTCTTTTGTTGTTGAAAAAGTGTGTTCTTATTATTGCAAATAAATAAAATCTTAAATTAGTGTGGTGTAATCCTCCAAAATGGAGAAGAGTTTAATTTAAATTTCTTTTAATTTTAGTAATACGAAAATATTTTCAAAACTGCACAATATCCACAATAGTATAAACTAAATTTGCGAATAAAATTTGTTGTTTTATGGTTTGTGAATACTTTCAAAAATAAAAAGATGAAAAATGTCCTATTCCTACCCACTCTCCCCTACATTAAAAACTGCTATTAAGTTTTTTAAAGACAACCATTTATGCTATAGATTTCGTGATGTACATAATTCATACAAATTCTGTTTATCCACGACTGAATTTCCAATAACGACAAGTGACATTCGAAATTTTAGAAATTTCCTCCATGATTAACTATCTTGTTTACCACATTTAGGATATCTGAAATACGATATCATAAATTAATAACACCAATGTGCAGCAAATGCACAAAAATAAGTGCATTTATTTGTCGCGTAAGATTAAAATAATGATAAAAAGATAACACCAATCGCAACTTTTAAGCTAATATACAGCTGTAGGTATCAAACTGAATGTACATTAAATAGTGCCGTCTGTTATAGCCATTTATAATGTACATAAAACACAACCAATAAAACATTCTTGGTCAGAACCCCATTTCAGTCTATTTGGAGTTCATCAGGTGTTAGGTTTATTTGAACGAAAAAAAAACCAAAACAATCTAAAGTTAAATTACAAAACAATTAGAAAATGCTGATAGATGTTATTTAGAAAATTCTATCAATAATCAGAGGTAAAGTTATAAGAGTAACATTTAGCAAACGGGATATTGATGTTAGTATCATGAGATAATATTGAAACAAGTGTTGTAATCAGAAATTATATAAAAATTAATGGGAAACACTTACCCTCACCCGCCTAATTGAGTGATATCATTAAATTAGGTGAGTGAGGGGAAGTG
This sequence comes from Julus scandinavius, assembly GCA_034696685.1. NCBI lineage: Eukaryota > Metazoa > Arthropoda > Diplopoda > Julida > Julidae > Julus > Julus scandinavius. The sequence goes on from JAQGAE010005265.1 coordinate 3,394, forward strand.
TTTCCCATTAATTTATTTATATTTATGGCATGATTGTACCGCTTAAGTTAACGAAATTACTTCATGATACCAACATTAAAATCTCATTTGTTGTTTCTCTTTCAACTTTACTTCTAATTATTGATAGAAAATTGTCCATTTCCCAACATGAATTTTTCCATTATGGATAATCTCTATATTTTTCTCTGCGGAATATTCAATTGTAAAGGCCATTACAGTTGGTTAGTCAGCCTGTTATCTTTTTAGGACCAATTTCCCATTATATTTTCTATGAGGTTCTCCCCTTAAATATAAAGAAAATTATATTATATAGAATGTCTAAAAATGTATACATGTTTCAAAATGTCCTGTAATTGTAAAACTTCTAAACAACATGCATTAGCATTTATCTATTATTCATTGTTGCATTTTAATTTAACTTAAGATTATTCCTTCAAATAAATGTAACACCTGATGATGGCAAATTAGGCTAAAACGTTAAGATAACCAAGACGATGTTATGAGTTGTGTTACTGTCTAAATTTCGTTATTTATAGCTAGATTTAATAACCACCACTTAAAGCCATGGAAAGAATTCAATTTGACTCACAGTTATAATATAATTCCTGGAATAAGTATGCAATATACATTTCCCAATTTTCTATCTTAATGTTTTCTAGTTATCCAAGTTGTGGTATATAGCAGCATCGTCTAAAGATGTAAAGTTCGTTTTTTGCTAACAGAAACTTGTTTTTGGTAGAAATTCTTCAGAAAAGTGATCATAAAATATTTTTTAAAGTAGGCTACTTGATTATTTGATATGAAATTATAGCTTCAGCTACTTGTATAAATAAGCAAATAAAGCAAAGTTGGTGAAATCAGCAAAGTCTAACAACATCCATTACTGTCCGTGCAATTTCCTACAGAAATAGTTAAGCCAATTATTTCAGAAATCTTTTTTTTTTTTGCTGACACTAAACTAGTGTCCATTTAATTAGGATGACGTTGTAGCACAACGTTCATATTTTATCTTGCATGAATATGGAGATTAAAACAGCTATTTCGCCACACGTAAAAACTTAACCTCAGCCCTTTTAAAGGGACTGCGGCGGCACAGACAATTCATACGATTTTATCTGGATTATATGGGATCAATAAATTAAAAACAAAACATTTATTTCATCACAGGTCTAAAGCCGCTGGATTTGGCAAATCAATGAAAACATTATCACTGCTGTCAGTTGAAGATCTCGTGATAAACCTTAGTTAATTCATGTGCGCGTAGGACAATGTCGGTGACAATGAGGATTGGATTTTAATTGACGTCAATTGAGCACGTGAAAGCCAAGTTCAAATAGAACCGAATTCAATGCTTTATTCAAATGAAACATGATCCCACTGGCTTATCAAACCAATGCTCGTATAGATGGCGCTGCATGCTGATATTATGGAATCATCCATTGACTGCTGCTAATCCATAATTCCAAGTCCAACGTTGATACAAGTTGTTATGATAATTTCGAGATAGAAAATCTAAGAACTTCATTTGCTGTGTGTGAAATTTGTGGAAATATTCATTGTGGTTTTTCTGTCCATAGAACAATTAGAAAATCAAGGTGACTTCATTTTACTCTATGGATTCATTTCAAGTGTTTCTGAGATACGTGTTTTGGAAAAGCAAACTAAATCTACAAATACTTGTGACGAAAGAGATGTGTGATATTATAATTAAAGTTTTGAATTTTTTTTTGTGTAGTGTACCTACTTCAAATAAAAGTTTAGCATTGTAAATTAAGACTGTAGGTATACTACTATAAGTTTCAGAACGCCTCATCTGTCAAACTCTTTATGTGCGAAATTTTTAGAAAACATGGTCACTAAAGCTGAATTTTTAGCATATTCTCTGTAACTTTTTGAAGGTTTTTAAAAAGGAACACCACAAGTCATTTGGCACATGATTTTAAAAATATACGCTTCAAGTGATAAATTTTCAATATCATTAGGGGCCATCAAGGTCTCTCCCCTCCCCCAGTACATTTAGGACTGGGGACAGATTTCTTCTGGTGCCCCTTTCCCCTTTCACCGATCTTTAAAACTCAAACAGAATATCTAAAAACTGAAAAAATACCATAATTAGTGGTACCTTGTTCAAATGGTATTCACATGCTAGCCGACCACCCACTACCCCCATCTTAAGGACTTTCTTTTTGAATGGTCCCTTAGTGAATAAATCCTGTTTTTGTTTGATGGAACACGAATTACAATAAGAAAAAATATGTATTTCCTTGTTCATTTGGGGGACCTTAATAACAGACGGGGGGATTGAAACACCCTAGACCCCCCTCATATCTTGGTTTACCTTGGGAAGGTAACCTAGGTGAGATATCATTTTTGACCCTTTGAGCGTCAATACAAGTCACAGTTCTTCTATTGTTATCACTGATTTAAACTGGTCAGTTACGGTATACTGTTTACAATGAAAAAATATATATATATTTTCAAAGAAGTCCACGTGCTCTGGGGGGAACGACACTTCGAAGGAAATTTGGCCTTTTAGATATCTTCCTATTTAAAGCGACGAAATCTTACAGGAAGTTTGCGTGCATTTTGTCCTCTTTATCCAACACCGGCTTAGATCAGTTTGGTATTGACGTACATTCATGGCCTGATTTCATGGAACTTCTGACTAAAAAGCAAGTTATTTGAGCAACCCGAGTAAGTATGGGACAGGAATAGCAAGCATGGCGACCAGTGACTCACAAGTTGGATATTTAGAAAAAAAAAAAGATAAGTTATAACAATGTGGGAATATCGGTGAATAAACGTACCAACTTAGATGAAAAACTATAGACCGTTCTAATTATACATTATATGTAGGCCCAATAGATATGGAAGGATTGCCACCTGCTTAACTTCTACGTGTTATTTCCATTGACGCAAGTTTACTCATGACACTGTTTACTAGATCCATTTTTAGCATCTAGATAAACAACGACGAGAATCAATAGAGAGAAAATCGTTTCCTTTTTGATAAAAATAAAAAAAAATAGTTGTAAATAAATATTGTCGAAAGCATAAGATATCTATGTTATGATCTACGAATGTGATTTCTTTTTAAAGCTTTCTAGTATTTGGAATACAAAATTAGTAACATAATTTCGTGTTTAGAAATTATTTTAACTTCAACATTGATATTACTTTTTGTAGAAGACATCAACTAACATTTTTGTTGAATTCACTCTAGAGAAGGTAATGTAGTTTTTATGTAAATAAAACCATTTTTATCGCATTGCCTGCGTTGACTTTGTGAAAATTTCCTAAGATTTATAGAGAAAAAATGCAAATAAGTTGCTTAGGATTGCAAATTTTTTTTAGGTCACATCAATTGTTTCCGCCTATAACGTAGGCATGTCTGTATTGCGTATGTACATGTACAGTGTACGTACATAATCTATTTTAAGAGATGTATTGTCGTCACGGAAATCTCTCGTGGTTTAGATACCAATTCTTGCAACATCAGCTCTATGGGAACCTTTGAGATAAAACTGGCTTGAATCACAATATAATGTCGTCCCTTGACTCGTGTACGTATCCTAATTAATTGAACGACAATTAGGTGCCTATGACGCCTATGGCGATTACATGCTAATGTCGTTCGGAAGGCAATGTATTAATCAAATTAAACACCCACACAAGGTTCCCAGAATTGTTGCTTGTTTTAAAAAATCGTTAAAACGCATATCCCGCCAAAATACATTTTGTTTTTCCATATGAAGTATAACTATCCAAACACATGAATGAGAGTAGGCAAATTAAGTCACACGTAGGTGGCTGAAATGTTACATATGGACAAACAATGTCATGTAATAACGTTCCATTCAAGCAAGGCTGCAACTGCAAGCCATCTATTTGAAGTTATACCAATTCACAGTTTTCAAGAAATAGCTGAACAGCCGAAGACAAAATCTGTAAAGGCTGAACCACCATAAGAGATCTACGACAATTCAGAGATTTCACTTTTTGCCATTTCAGTGTCAACCGCGATTATTTACTTGGTGGGTTGATTAATAAGCCGCGTCCCCGCCAATGAAAACACGAAGCAAAAGCAAGGTTTGTGAAACCATGTTTGCAATAAAAGTTTGCTTGCCAAGTTTCTGTCCCGATGTTTCAGCAAACTTCATGGTCATTTTTGCTTTCAAAAGCATGATTTGTAAACATTTCGCCGATCGCCCAAGAGGCGGTCTTGATCAAAGCAAAACCTGTTTTCACTTTATGGTGCTTTGCCGACCTGCAATATGCAGACGGTCTTCAGACAAACTTCGACCAATGATAGAACAGATCGTCTGCACACCGTCCGGAAATAGAGAGCAGACGGCGACATAGCTAGACGTGTGGCGACCCTCGTACCACATCATGTGGCGCTGCGTAGGCCCCACTTTTCACCGTAGGGTTCCATACAACGCTGCCAAGGTCTTCGCCCATTGGCTTGGTAGGAGCGTCATCATCTGAAAATATTTGCTCCCGGCTCCATATATCATGATTTTTTTGTGGACACACCATTGCTTTTCTAAACATGCTACTGAAAATATGTTTCGCGTTTCTGCGTTTTCTTTGGTGGGGAGTCGGCTGTAGACAGCAAAATTTCCCCTTTATTTTCAGGTCCATAGATCTGATTTCAGCTGAAGTATTAGCTTTGCAACCATACTTCCTACAGAATCCAAACACTTTGGTTTTCCCAAAAGCTGCCTGATGACATGGGAGATTGTAGAAACTAGCAAATTGCTGATTAGCATCATTTAGTTGGTTTATGGTCATGACTGTATAGCAAACTAAGTTTCGTTCTTGATTAATGAAAACATTCTTGGAAAATGCTTTCATACTAGTTTGTCTTGCATTGATCCAAAAATGTCACATACAATTTCAGTAATTTTCGTATTACTATTAATTTGCTGATGCTAAGATCTAATGGAGGAAACATGATATGAACTCTCCTCTTTTCATTTCATCTGCAGTTGGCAATTTTAGCTAAACACTAGGTTTCCCAAAACTACATCAAAATTGGAGGATGCAGGACATGTGTTGTTCTATTTTGCCAGATTGCTTGCTGAAGTAATTATGAGGTCATTTTAATAGTAAAAATTGTTACAATTGTAAATTAAACAAAAGCAAACTCAATTCTGTGATAGTGACAGTGTTCGATATGTCAATTAACTATACAATGTATACATGTACACTGCATAGTTGTTCTCCACCATGTACAATTGTGGCAGTCAAAGGTGTACGTGTAATTTGTCAAAAATGCATTGTTATCTATTATGCACAGAATAAACCACCAAAACATATCCCTCACTTATGACGTCCAATTTCATATGATCCAGGTAGCAAAAATCATGTAGATGATTGATGACGTCATTATGCACGTGATGTCATCAAAATATAACGCTCTACACTTAATGTTCCTAGCTCACAATATCGAATTACAATAAAAATGGCATCCTGTTTCATAAAAATTAATATTTTATTTGAATGCTAATGACACTAACTTCAATAATGATGTCAAATTACCTTACATATGACGTTATGACGTCATATGTCAATAAAAATAACACCTTTTATTTATTTATTTATTTAATTATTGACCACACCTTTTAGTGAATTTCATTATGACTATTCGCTTATTCGAAGATAACCTTGATTTTAACATACATAAAAACCACCAAAATTGAAGTCACTTTTGGCTGAGATGACAAGAATTTGGATAAAATGACATCATACATATATATGGAACAAAACGACTTTTGTCCATCGTCTCTGATGTAACAACGATGTCAAATGCATGTTCACTGTCCAAGTGTCAAGACGTCATTTATCTGAATAGTAGCTGGGGTACGACCTTGCACATATAGCTCGTGTCGATATATTGATGTTAAAACTTTGAAAATGCTTGGAGACCAATTCTCATAATACCGTTGCTACCTCAGCAGCCCGCATGACGTCACCACGTTGCCATAGGACCTTTTCTGTCGATTTTTTTACCACGTTTGTATATGGATAAATACGAATTCGAAAACTTCCCGGACACATGATCTATATATATAAATCTATTTTCTATATTTACACACTGTATAAAACCATGCCTGTGGCAACTGAATCGTGATAAACACTGGCTACACTGCATCATTTACCTGACATGAATCCGAAACATTTAAAGAGAGGAAATAACAGATGTTGCTATTTATAGCTTGTTTCATAATCCCGTGCGAGCGTTAAATTTTATTTCTACACTGTTGCGAGATTTTTCAGCATACGTAGCGATTTCGCAAATTGTGTACAACCGATTTTAATGGAATAACCAGGCGATTAGCCTTATTCCAGTTCAGCACCCCTTGATGACGTATGAGCCTTTAGCAAACTTCATGTACATACGCCATAAAAAATGGCCACCAGGACAAGCCCTTTTATTTTCGAAATGCCATGCGAAAGTTCTATACGCCACCAGGAGGTGCTGAAAGGGAATAAGTATAATAGTCTGCATTAGATAACGGCGAAATGTAAATGTTTATACTAAAATAAAATTAACCTAAAACCTATTGAAACAAGTGTAACAATAGCGATCACGGAACGGATTTCATTCTATAGCTGAAAACCGATTTATATATATTTTAAGCAAATGTGCATGTGCTCGCTCTACCTCACCGATTCGACGAGATCATGAAAGTTGTACGCTGCGCATGCGCAATAGCACCAATTCAATCCAAATCGGTTTTCTGATAAGATGAAATCCATTTCGTGACGGTTTTAGATGATGAAAGTTAAAGAAAAGTAAATTACCATTTAAATGAAATAACCGGGCGATTAGCCTTATTCCTGTTCAGCACCCTTTGGTGACGTACTAGGACCCTTTAGAAAACTTGAAGTACTGTAAAATGGGATACTTTGGTCCAGTTTTTGGTGCCTTTTTAAAGCTACGTCCCAGCAGAAAATGTACTGTGTAATATTCAAATATACTGCAGTTTGGTGCAGTATATTTGAATATTTTGATTGTTTGATGTTAACGGCAGATTTTCAAACTGCAGTTAATTTAATTGCCATCATGAACTGCAGATATACTGAAGTATAACTGCAGTATTTCTGTAGTATAACTACGGTATAACTGCACTAGGGGATAGCAATTTAACTGCAGTTATACTGTAATTCTATTAGCAGATAACTGCAGTTAAATCACCGTTCTTGGACTGCAGTTATACTGTAGTTAAAAAAACAGTAATACTGCAGTATATCTGCAGTTCGTGATGGCTGTATAACTGCAGTAAAACAACAGTAAAACTAAAGTATAACTGCGGTTTTACTGCAATTAAAATAACATACAACTGCAGTTAAATCGTCATTCTTGCACTGCAGTAATACTTTATTTCTATTAGCAGATAACTGCATCGAAATCAACGATCTGCACTATTCTAAATAATAAAGATGTGGTTTCTTGTTTGGTAATTAAACTGTTTTCTTCTAATATTACTGTTATATGTGCACCTTCCATGCAGTTGTAACGTATATAACACTATAGAACCTTGATCAGGTTGGTGTTGTGCAGAGCCCCAAATAGCACCTATCGACAACACAAAATTGATTCAAATATGTGAAATATAGGGCAGAGTAGGGCGGCAGTTATACTACAGTAAAACTGTATTTATACTACATTAAAACTGCAGTTAATGTGATGTTTTATGAAACAAGAACTGCAGTTGTCATGATAAACTGCAGTTTTTTTTGTAGTAAATCTATGGTAAAACTGCAGTTATACTGTACCATAACTGCAGTTTTATTGTACCATAACCGCAGTTATAGTACAGTATAATTGTAGTTTTACTGTAGATTTACTGCAAATAAACTACAGTTTATCATGAAAACTGCAGTTCTTATTTCATACAACATAACATTAACTGCAGTTTAAGGAAAAATGTAACATGGAAAACTGCAGTTTATTTAAATAATCTACAGTAAATTTTCTGCTGGGGTATCCACCAAAAGAAACCTAAACTTAAACATCAAACATACACAAAAAACACTAAAACAATGTTTTCAGCATGTTTTTCCAAACATGTGTTGCAAAT
>JAQGAE010005266.1:0-11477 GCA_034696685.1 Julus scandinavius
GGAATTTTTCTAGGGGCAGCGAAATTTCGGTTAAGGGGAGCGCCGCTCCCCCTCGCAACCCCCTAATTACGCCACTGCTTGGATACCATTGTTAGATTGAATTTTAACTAAATCACATGCAAAAAGAAGGACCAATAGTAAGCATCCGTCTTGGCACGAAGCTCAGTCAAAGGATTTGAGTGATTATGTCTACTCTTATAGTGGTCGTTAGGCGTTAAAATATGGGAAACAAGATGTGAATTACAAGAGAGATTAAAAAGTTTGAATAACCCCAAGTCCCAAAGTATACGCTAAAATAAAACCTAACGTTTTACTAAGGGAAGACACAAAGACATAACCAAAGTGTTGAAGTGTGCATTTAGGTCAAAAATCTAAAGTTTACAGGATCGAAACTGCTGAAAATTTTAAAAACTTTTGGGAAAAAATTGGTTGTTTTCAATCTAAAAGTAATTAACTGTTCAACATACAAAATATTTACCTACCCATATCTCAAGTATGAGTCCCATTGTTTATTGCTTTACAGTAGGATCGCATAATAGTCTCAAAATCTTATTATTAAGGATCTCGTCCTTTATAATAAAATCAAATTGATAGTGTATTGGTTTCTAATCATCTACCATTTATTAATTGTTTCACGTTGACTCATTAGTGTTTGAGCTGTGTGGGCATGTATGCTATACTAGAGAATGTTAAATTTAAACCAATCAGTAATATAAAGAGAAAGCAACTATAAAGGAATTAAATTATATGCAAGAGTCCTTTATGTAGTTTTAGATTATTTTCGTTTCATTCATTTTGAAACAAGGCTTAACATTATGTCCAGTAACTTAGTTGTAAACAATTCAAGTATATATACATACTTCAAGACTCATCCCTTAAATTTTGCCCATTAAATTTTACCCAAACAGTATGATAAATTCTCCAGAGAATAAAAAAAAGTTTTTAAACGGCAATTTCCAAACCCTGGTTGAAAATTCAACCATAAACTGGCGTTTAACACAAATTTCTAACATATAATTTTTTACTTTTCCGAGGTGATCAAAGTTCAAGCACATTTCCCGACTATCCCGATTTGTTGCAGGTAAAGCTGTTGAAGCCTACTTGTCAAATTTAAATATTTAATAATTTATTGCTATACAACCTGTGAATATATTCAAAAAGCAATAAGCGCAATATTTTATTTTCCCTTTATATCACCGCTCTAAATTGCATTTTATTGGGCAAGGAGCTATGCTTGGAGGCATATACAATAGCAGCTCGTTAGACGCGAAATTGTCAACGTATTTTATCTAATTAACTTCATTTCTGTGCCCTAAAATATCCTAATTGAATTCGGTAAATATGAACGTGGTTGCCTTAGCATAAGCAAAACAACCCTGGCTCATATTTTAATAAATATTCAAGGATTGGAAGCACAAGCTACAGCCCTCCACCTTGAAGGCAATTTAGGTTTATTCGTCTTTTCTTTATAGTTCTCGAGAGCCATTATTTCCGCATTAAAAATTCGCAAAATCAATCTCTCAGGTCATTAACTCTTAGCAAAACATTCAAACAAGCGTAGATTCCATGTGCATATCACCAATTTTGAATTTCACGATACACGTTGCCTCAAGGCTTATCTTCTATGAGATTTACCCTACTTCAAACAGCAGTGAAGAAGTGTATTCACCCAAATTAAATACCGTTAATAGTGAATGTACTTTAATATTCATTTCTAGTTCATCCATCCGAACAGATTATACATATATTAAACGCAGAACAAAAACATTTGTTTAATATATTTCACACAAAAAAGCGCAACAATGGCGGAGCTGGAGTTTCAAATACCATGCTTTGAAGGATGCTGTGTTTATTTCATCATCATAAACATTAATTTTTAAATTTTTTTAAAGCTTATTCAGGAAGAAGGATATCTACTGCACGTGCAACCTTTAAACCTAGTGTCAACTATATGGCGGTCAATTACGTGAATCTAACTGTGCCATGTGACAGAATTCCTCCTGAAAGTCGTTTGATATCAGTTTGTTTAAACTGATATACATATTAAGTTAATAATAACCTTGAATGTTACAGTTAGGTTCATATGGCACGTGGGCCGCTTGTTGAACCATTCTGTAGAGTTATGTAGTATATACAAGTATAATGTGGTGCAATAGTTGTTAAGACCTTAAAAATTCAATCCAACAGAATGATATCTCAAAACCACCAATTAAAATATCAAAGACAAGTTCCTAATATAAAAATCCGCATATTAGAGGTGGTTAAGAGAACGCATGCGAACAAATCACTTCAATTTTTTTAATCAGCTAAAATTAATTGTGTAACCACCCATAATAAATTTTGTCATTAATTCAGTCTTTTAAAAAAGTATTAATTACCCTTTTAATGGGACTATTAAAAAAAACGTATTCAAGAGGGGGTAAGGGGAAGGGGTAATCTGCTGGCATGGTGATAATTAAGTTTGAAAGTTCAGTAAAAGGGAGGGAAGGGCAGGTAGTACATCAGAACAAATGTGTTTCCAGACCCAAATATTTTTGCATTGTTAAATACCAGTTTTATGCTGGAATTTCCCTTCAAGGTCAGGAAACTTCCGTTAATCAGAAAAATCTGGCGAAATATCATAGAATCAGTAGGGAGAGGGATGCTTGAAAAGTTATAGAACGGGCCTTAAAATAAGGTTGAATTTTTTCTAACTGATTTTCAGGACACCCTACTTTTAAAGGTCTATGAGGGAGAGGAAAAGGGATCTGGGAAAAAATGGACACCGTATGGACAAGGGGTAGAAGGAGATGTCAATTTTTTAAGGAATTTCAGGGACGACCTATTTGAATGGCACCAAATAGAAAAAAAGGTTTAAGCCTACTGCAGTAAGAGTACGTAAGCAGGCAAATCACGCATAGCAGCTAAGCTAGCAGTGATTGCCTATTTTCGTTATTTCAAACAAAACCTTAGTTCAAAATATCCTTGACAAGCAGGCATTAGCACTTATTTACAATCTGTTGACGCAATAGAACATAGCCAACATATTTCTGGGCCATGGTTTTGCCTGCAGCGCCATCGAACAACGATCGCCTAATTAGTATTTCCCCCTCGTTTTTATGGTAATTCGCACAATGCTAATGCTTAAATAACGAGATTTCGAGGTCCGTTTAATCGCACGTAGTTCGGTTGCACAATTAAGTTGGTGCAAACTGGCCCTGCCCGAGGCCAGCTTTATTGAAAAGCCACAGCAATGTGTTTGCGCAGCAACGTGCGCCTACTGCCAAATAGGTTCCGATTAAATCCCAGCTTACCTTCAAATACTTAAAATCCAGTCCAACGTCGAAGTCCAGTGGCACGCGAGCGTTTATGATAATGTTCAAACTGTCCAAGGACTCCAAGTAGTCGTCGATGCTTCGCAGACGAAACCTCAAAAGCGAGGAAAGTAGTTCATCCGCCAAGCTATGGAAGCCCTCCGTCAGATTCTTGTGAACGTGATAGTAAAGCTAAATGAACGAAAAGATAACACCATCAAAATACTGAATTACCACATTCCAAATAAAAATATCGTAAAATTAATATGTCCAAGTCAAAAGACGAACATACACAGCATCCTAAAATAATGACTCGTGTACAAAATAACACAAAATGGTTAAGTACAAAAAATGCATAATGATCGAGTTATTTCACTTAAACTTGAGAAGATATTTAGTGGGTAGAATTCCATGTGAGGTTATTTTAAAGTTATAGGAAAATGAGCACATAAAGAAAATCTATAACTTAGCCCAACCATATATAAACTAATATACGTACCTAAGCTAACTTAAGCTAAGCTTACCAAAACCAATCAACCTAAGCTCACCAAAATTAATCGACCTAAGCTTACCTAAACTAATCAACCTAAGCTTACCTAAACTAGTCAACCTAACTTACCTAAACTATAATCTAACTAAGCTCACCAAAATTAATCGACCTAAGCTTACCTAAACTAATCAACCTAAGCTTACCTAAACTAGTCAACCTAACTTACCTAAACTATAATCTAACTAACCTTACCTAAACTAATCAAATTATCCTTACCTAAACTAATCAAACTAACCTTACCTAAACTAATCAACCCAACTTAATCTAACCTTACCTAAATTAATCAATATAAGATTTTCTAAACTAATATACCTAAGCTACCTAAACTAATCAATCTAAACTTCCCTAAGCCAATTAATAATCTAACCTTACCTAAACCAATCAATCTAATCTTATCTGAACTAATCAACCTAATCTAATCTAAACTATGATCAACCTAATCGTATCTAAACTAATCAACCTAATTTTGCCTAAACTAGTCAAAACAAAAAAATCTACTGTATAATGACTGTGCTTTTGATGTGCACATTTTTCTGGTAACAGTGTTTTAAATTTGCTAAATTACAGTGGAAAATACGAAACCTGTTTTCAAAATGTGTTTATTGTCGTATTTCACCACATCGCCTTTTTAATTTGGAAAATACACCATGAAAATCATGTTATGCAATATGGAGAATCTCGTCTATTAAGACGGGACTAAAGCCTATACCTGCAATGTATTTTTTTTTCAAACACAGATTTGGGCAAAGTAATACAACTATGCACAATAAAAAAATTGTATTATGATCAAATATATATTAAATGAACCAAATAGAGCAATTGTTTTTAAAAAATTTACCCTGTAGTTTAAAAAAAACCGGTTTTTCAAGATGTGTGTAATGGTAGTATGACAACAATAATTATAATTAGACAATTGCAAAATGAGCATCAAAGTTTGTCAATCCTGATTAATCAAGCAAATGACATCGTCATTACACAATGACATGTGATTTGTGCATTTATACAGTTTATACTGTCATGCTTTTTAAATTGCAGGACATAGACCATTAAATTGTACATAAACTGCACTCCAAGATTGTGAACACTTTATTTATAAAAGTAAATTTAGCAATATTTAAAAAGAACCATATATAAAGGACGTCACGCACATAAAGGGTGGTCAAACATTTGTTACGACGTCTGACGAGGCAATGTTTAAGAAATGTGATGTCACATCAAAAATCAAAATTGCTTACAATTTATTTAATAATGATTTAAGTAGCCTTCAATAAATGTTTATAAACTACATTCTGAGGTTATCAACTATTTATCTACAAATTTGAATTATGCAATACTTATAAACACCTATTTAATTAAAATTGAATTCTTTACCATATAACGATGATGCGTAGGTCGGGCATTTTTTTGTGAAGCAAAAATAGAAATCATCTAAACTTAAAAATATTGTTATGTTGATAACTAACAGTAGTGAATGATGCCCGTTGCTATATACGGTATCTATAAACATGTTTCTTCAAACTAAAGACAAGTAAACACTAAAGAGAAATATGTATATAGATTATCCATAAAATAGAGTGCACAGTTTCTAAATTTACCAGCACTAAGCTGCATAGAGATAACTTTTCCCTTTTTGTTTGCTAACATAATTTTAAAAGTAATGATGAATGGTAAATACACATCACGTGATCCTCTCAAATTAGTTACTATATAGAATATAACACGATGCTTCTCAATCATTTCAGGACTGTGCAAAAGCTATTGCATCTCGGCATACCGCTCGATAGAAAATTTCATAAATTAAGCTCAACTTCAAATTCTAGTGAAAGATTATTTCCCTTTTTTGAATTTTAAGGATGGATCCACGGCAAGCTGAGTTATTGTTCAAACGAGTGGGGATGTATTGGATCATTGTAGTGTTTAAATTTTACGGCTTCAGAGTAGATGTTCACCCTGATAACGAGCAAACTTACAAAAGAGATTTTTTTAAATGTTCCATGCACACAATCCTGTTAGTTATTGGTGGGGTACTACTGACTTTTGTGGGAATCAACACATATTTCGATAATAACAATGCTAAATCTAGCATTGCACTCTGTATTTGTTGTTGCTTATATACGTTCAACATTGTAGTTTCCTACTTTCATGTTTTACTTTATTTTGAAAAGTACAACAAATTTATTTGGGAATTGGTTGTCACCTTAGATAGAATACCTACAAAGGAACTGAAGAAAATCATGACAAAATACCTCTTAATTCCAATAATTTCTTTTGCAATATATTACACTCTAATTTTTTCAATTTTCTTTCTGTATAGCATTAGCTTTACCTTGTCGTATTTTAATATAAAATATGAAGAACAACCATATCTTGTTCTGCTTGTGACGGTGCCGATCGCCGTGTTTTTAATAATAGTTGAATTGTTGGAAAGTTTTTACCATTTTTTTCAAGCTTTTATTTTATTGACTTGTGAATTGCTCAAGTTTTGTTTCAACAACTTTGTAATGAACGAAAGTAACACATTCATCAAGAACTCCTTTAATGGTAGCATGACAACAATAATTAAACAATGGCAAAATGAGCATCAAAGTCTGTCAATCCTTATCAATCAAGCAAATGATATCATGTCATTATATTTGACATGTGATTTGTGCATTTATACACTTTATACAGTCATGCTTTTTAAAATGCAGGACATCGACTCGCCTTATTTGAAGTTGATACTTCCAGCACTTTTGATTTTAAGTATACTTCAGACTATCACGTTTCTTTACATGACAATATGTTTGGCATCAGTCAATGAAAAGGTAAGCGAATTAGCTTATTTCAGGCTACCCACTTAGACTACAACCAATAATTGCTTGGTCGTAATAAATCTATATATTAATTATGATTTGTAATATTTTTACTTTAATATATTTTAATTTTATTTAAAATTGTTTTTAATTTAGGTTATATCTACACTGAGACTACCAGACATTGTGAATGTTTATGAACTTAAGAATGGAGAAAATGTTAGTTGAAATTTAAATAAGCACCATAACAAATCAATAAATTTCAAGTAAACCTTAATAAACTAAGAAATTCAGTTTTATTTCTTGCAGGAATATGGACTTTATTTGCTTTACCTATATCAACAAGATCTAAAACCAACTGCAATTTCCTACTATGGTTTTTATTACCCAATTAATAGGTATCTCCTTTTCTCTGTAAGTATAATAATACTTTCGAACAAATGCTTGTGTAAATTGTGTTCCTTTTAGGTTATTTATACAGTATTCAGCTGTATTTAATGTCCTTATTTGAGTTATACTTAAAAGATTGCTAGATTCACTATAATATATGCAGCCTCTAACAACCTCAAAATGAAGTCTTTAAATACTATTTTTATGATGAAAAGAGATAATGAGAGATCACTTGTAAATCACAGAATTGCATTGGTGGATATTTATTAATGCATGATCAGGCACAACACATATAATATTCATATATGATGACCTGTTTTTAATTCAGTATACTACCAAAATTGCAACCATGTTTTATTTTTTCAAACAACTACTTTGTTCTAACGATTTAGTATTGTAGGTATTTTTAGAACTGTACTTATTTTTCGTATGTTATGTAATAAGCCATTATATTCAATATTTAGTTGCAATTGCATTTTGTTTAACAGGTTGCTACCATGACTGTGTCTTATATGGTGCTGATGAAGAATGCTTAGTCTCCACCATTGCACCAAGATAGTGCTATCAAGTACTGATATTGCACACAAATTATTTAACTGGCAAACAACTAAGCTGTTTTTATAATTGTATATCATCGAAAATATATATAATAGTTGATAATTATCAATACAATTATTCACAACAGATCGTATGTTCAGTGTCTTACACTATGCCATGTTTCATTATTTATTAATTACTATAAAATAAAATGGAAATGAATTTATTTCTACAATTTTAAGAGTTAATGCCAATATGTCTAACCAAAGGTCAATGCATTCCTACAAGTAAATTTAAGGAGAATGAAGATAATCTAATGCTTCTTTATTAGTGTGAATTGCATTTATATCTAATTTATGTTTTTAGCCTTGGTATGATTTACAAGAATTTGTTTTATATGCTTACCACAACTTATTGAACTATGTACTGTATAAATTGCAGATAATTAAATTGTTCAAAAAATATAATCCATTCTATATGCAATATTAAAGCATATCACCCTATTACTTCTTCATTTAAGACTAGCAAATGCTAAGACTTGCCATTGTTCAAATAGGACTAAGTTTGGCCTAAGCTTCAAATGAGATGCTGAACTATTTGAAGTACCCAAATGGACTAATCACAAGACAAAGGGGATTAGTAGACTAAAGGAATTAACTTTACCTCTTGGGACTTGTTAGACAAATGCTAATTGGGCAACCAAACATGAAGTCAGGCATTGATGTCATGAACCTACATTTGACCCCTAACTCTAGTTGTCCAATTCTACCACATGGGATCCCTTCAACTTGTATATAAAGGGCTCCCAAACTCTAGCTAAGGCAGAGAGCAAGGAAAAGATTCTTAACACAAACTTGGATTGTCTAGGCTGCACAGCATTTGCTCCTATTAGCACCTATGTTAAGTTGATAATTCTGTTAAATAAAAGACAGAACAAAAAACCAATATGACTTTGAAAAATTATCTCTTAATTTTCAGTATCTACAAGCTTGCAAAGGACTTACAGTATAAGTCCTTTTCATCACTCTCCAAGGCCTGCTTCCCTCATGCTATCTTCAATTTGCAATGTCAAAGCGGTTCGGCCTTAAGAAAGCCGAACACCGACAACTTCGGCCTTATTAGATATTACCGTCAACTTTGGCCTTCCCTTACGCTTCTCAAGTGAAGGTGCATCTACCCATTGAATTCACTTAAGCAGTCACCTCAATATGTGTTTTTGAAGCCTATAACTCTAAGCATAGGGGCTTCCAACACGTAATATGCATTGTTTCCTAGCTCAGATTTGAATTTCATTCAAGTTAATAGAAGTTATTATAAATATCATAAAACGGATAAAATTCATTAAAATTGCTAGTGATTAATGATATTACAAGCAACCATAATACAGTTACCCATAAAGAATAAATTATTCTTGTAAATGTTCGAAAATGAAAAAAACAATTAAATAGTTGGAGAGTAAAAGTTAACTGCAAGACTTAACACAATAATACAGATTTTAAATATTTATTTAATATTAATATAATAATATTGTTCATTAATAAAGCTAAATAGCATTTTAGAAAACTGCAATTTAAAACATAATTTGTTTGTCTACAAAAACATGGATGTTTCATGTTTGCATCACGTTGCTATACAGAGGCTTATCGACAAATCGTTTATTATTTACAAATACAAAAAAATCCTTCAAATAATACAGTAGCATGACTGCATTTTCTAACACTTCTCTGCATGAAAAAAACTACTTCCACAATTTTAATGTAGCATAAGTATATAAAATCTATGTGCTTTTCTTTTTTTCTGTAAAACGTTCAATTAAGAGCAACACTTACTATGTACATGTGTATAAGTGCACAATTTTAAAGGAATTCAATTAAAATCTCGGTGAATAATAATAGGTCACCTAACCTGTGCTAGCCTTTTCTCAGCTGATATACTTACTTATTATATATTTCAAAGAAAATTTTATAGATTAAGTTTGCTTGCAAATTAAGATCAATTACACTTAAACTCTACTTCAGTAATACAAAGATAGTCATTAATTGATATATGCTTGTATCAATTAAGAGCAATACCATACTCAATATTACCATAAGTTGCATGCAACAAGAAAAACATTAAAAGATAAGTTTTAATATAATCATTTTTTTGTCTTACATCTATAGCTGTGAAACGCACAGTTCCATACATAGTAAATGTTTTTATCTTTTTTCCATTAACTGGGGGATGGCTAAAGAATTAATTAAATAAATTAAAGAATATATTAAATTAGACAGGATTAAAGAAACAAGTTGTCATTATATTAAATGTTATCGATGAGATCAAGTGATAGGGGGTGCTACAGTTCCACAGTGCCTATACACGAGACGCCACTTGTTCGAACTTAAGTTCAAATGGCGGAAGCTCATTTGATATTAATGCAGTCATAAACTCAAGAATGCGCATGCACACAGACGGACAATTGCCCAGCGGATATTTAATGAAGTGGATGGAGGCTTGCACAAGTATACACGTTTAGACAATAAGCGAAGTCGTGTGCTTTTGTCCAGCTTATCAATTGTCGTATACATTAACGACCATTTCACCAAAATCCACCTGTGCATATAATCTATAGGATTCAAACAACTAAGATTTAAGCGTTTACTAGTCCGAACTCCGTTTTGACCAAATATGTCCTGAGTAATTGTCCGCCTATACGCACATCCACTCTTGAGCTTATGGCTCTGCCCTTAATCTCCAATGAGAACAGTGCTGTTACTATAATTTGTGGGCTCACAAGAAACATTTATTTTTGGGCCATTTATGGCAGTTTCACGGGGAGCTTCATGCCAAGACAGATGCATATATTGGCCCTTCCAAGGCCATATATATGGGGATAGATCCCCTCTCCTCAATTTCAACCAGAATCCGCCAAGACCAGGCAATTTTCCACGATTTTTGGACCATATTCATCCCCCCCTCAGAAATGTGATCACATATACGGCCTTGGGCCCTTCTTTTTAAATAAGATAAGACGATGGAATAGCTTTCCTGGCAAATGTCCAGATTTAGTAGAAATTCAATCTAACAATAATGTCTATGTAGCTACTGACGTAGTAGTAAATTGGGTACGACACCCCTACCATTACTGCATTTATTGAAATTGCTTTTGGCACTATGGGGCTTAGCCCATCTCACCACAGCTCACAGGGTTGGTTTTTGACATCTGTTAGGTGAAATTGTTGATGAGTTTGAAGTCTTTTAGTTACGGCATTTATATTTGCTGACTGAAGAGTATTGAGTTGAATCGTACTGCTGTTCTAAATTGATAATGTCAAATCATCACAGTATAAGCTTGGCTAATATAATTCTAATATATATAAATATGTTCCAAAATATATATTCCATTTAACGGCACTAATTCAGAAAAATCAGTTTAGCGCGCATGCGCACATTCACATCCGCCAAAATAAGCGTTTTCGGCAGGAGCCGAAGAAGGCTATTGTTCAGTTGAAGAAGGCTATTGTTACAAGCATTGCAGCACTTGAACATCTGCAAGCACTGCAACAGATTTAGCTTTTGAAATATAAAAAGAACACGGTTGTGATTGAAATATGGACCTGAATTTAGCTAATTAGCCTTATTCAGGTGGAGCGTTAACATTACATTTCCAAGAAGATTTCACTCGGATTGAATTCGACCAGCATATAATCGATTCGTCAATCAAAGAATGGTGTGTAATTAGACACGAAAGACTTATGTAAAGGCCACCGGAGAACATTTTGAGCGCATTTTACAATTCATTTTTGTCTTACGATTCATCAGTGAAACCCTTATGGAAAAAATACATTGCAAACTGATATAAACTGAAGGTAAACTGAAATATTGATGGAAAACTAGTGTAAAACTAATGCTTTGTGGTTACTGGTAGCAGTGAAC
>JAQGAE010005267.1:0-11477 GCA_034696685.1 Julus scandinavius
TTTGGACAAGTAAGCAGTGAAAATATGAAAGCTGCTGTAATTACTGTTAATTTTAATCGTTTTTGTAATTTATACTTTCAATTTAAAATTTACGTGCTGAATTAAACACAATTAATCAATGTGGTGTTCTTTTTCTTGTAAAATTTGCCTGGTATAGTGGCACAGTGGGACAGTCTGCGCAGCCAACTTTATTCTTTTATAGCAAAAAAACTAGTAGCTCTAAAACGATGGCAAAATGTATACAGATCCTGAAGGCTTGTATATTACTGTGTTATTCTTTCAAAATGCTACAAGTTAAATATTTTTCTTTAAAAAAAATCAATTCTAAAAAGTGTATCCACTGTGCCCCGGTATCCCCTACTCTACTCACTGTGGTGTACGTTTCCAATACACTCATAATTAGTGCTCCAGCTCATGAGTACAATTTACCCAAGTCTGATTACACATTACTTATGACTACTGATTAGTAAGTACTCAATGACGTTAATGTACTTGTACTACGCAGTATCATGATTCCACTGCAATCGTAACCTGTACTCCTACGCATAAGTAGAATTTGCTTAAGTCTGATGGAATGGGCATCGATAGGGTGTCAATTTTTTAAGGAATTTCGGAGAACTTATTTATGAATGGCTCCAAACAGCGCCTCCAGCTGTCGTTTACAGCCCTAGCACGCATTCCCTTATTTCGATACATGTATATTTTTTTTAAAAAGTATTTTTATGAAACCTACCTACGT
Organism: Julus scandinavius; assembly: GCA_034696685.1. Lineage (NCBI taxonomy): Eukaryota > Metazoa > Arthropoda > Diplopoda > Julida > Julidae > Julus > Julus scandinavius. The sequence goes on from JAQGAE010005267.1 coordinate 740, forward strand.
TTATTTGTATCCGTTTCATGGAGTATTTAGACTCAAACTCGGTCTAAGCTTGAAACCGGTTATGAATGGCATGTAATAATTCTATTTTCTACTGAAATAAACTACCGTCTTTAAATAAACTGTCCATGAAAATAGCCTTGTCGCTTGACCCTGCGAAGCCGAGAGTACACTTTACTTTTCTGCAAACTATTTTCAGAAACACACGTTTTCCAAGATGCATCGAGTTTCATCAAATGGCCGTTTTACGAAACTTCGCAATACTTTTAGAGAATGCAAGCGTTACGTCAAGACTTTCAAGGACATTCCAGGCCCGAAACCGTTACCTGTGATTGGCAATTTGCATCTTTTTGGACCAATGGGTGAGAGTAAATTTACGGCTTAATATTTCAAGTTTCAATTATAGTTGCTTAAAAAAAACGTCTGTTAACATGACCTTTAGAAAAAAATCTACTACGCTTTATTTACATTAGCAGTAGTATTTTTGCAGTAAAGTGCAGTTAATGGCATGATTTAAAACTGCAAGTATTTTTCAATTATGAATGGTAGAAAAACTGCATTTTTTGGCAATAAAAGTGTAGTAAAATTGTAGTAATACTGCTGTAAAAATGCAGTTCGAAATAGCAGAAAAACTGCAGGTTTTTTGTTTTTATTATACACCAGAAAAGCTGCAATTAATGTGCAGAAGTGAAGAACACGTTCAATAAGAAACTGCAGTTTTTCTGAATAACTGCAGTTTTAAAACTGTAATTGAATGGGACATTTTGCCACAAATATTTACATGTGCATGAATTATTTCTAAACTTCGATGGACTTAATGTATAATAAGTTAACAAATGTGTAACTAGTGCTAATAAATATAATACAAAGTTGGGTCTATAATAATATTGCAAAATCAGGCGAATGAGTTCTTCATGTTTAAGTTTTAAGATTGAATAATAATGTAACAGAATATTAGGTCAAACCACATTTGTTTCGTTAGGAAAGTATCATTGAAAATTACACACAATTGCAAATATAATAATTTCAAACAATTAACTTTCGAAAACGAGCAAGTTTTGGCTTTTGAAAATTTAAAGGTTTTCTATTTTTAGCTTAAAAAACAACGCAAAATTTAAATGGCTTGTAGTTAGACCCTTCTTTTGCCAGAGGCCAACAATACAAATTCTTCACAGCGGTACCTTGTAACAGGTTCAAGGAATCAAGTTTTGGAATTTTCCCTGTTATTATGGTTTGTCGTTTATCAAATACTGGATTACCTGGTTTTTGGTCAAAAAGAAGCCAACAAATGAGCTAATGTGGCAATGTGTTATCAATTTTAACATGAAACTATTCGTATATATTGTGAACTTCTGCTTAATTAATATGAAAGGCTTATTGCAACAATGTGATAAGCCACACATTTTCCAAAAATGACATTTTTACATTAAACTATTCCCCAGTACTATTTCTAGCTATTTGGTTGATTATCTTGTTAAATTTCTTCTAGACTGAATTACAATACAGATAATAATCTTGATGCCCACATGAAAATCACGGGGTTTTTTTATACTAAAAACGTGATAAGCCACAAGTAAAGATGGCGTGTAATAACGACAGCATGTTGCATCACGAGCGGAAATTTTGATTTTAGGGACATATTAGGTGAGAATAATGATAGTTTAAGTGAGTTGAAAATGATACAGGCCAAGATGTGGATTACCACAAAAAGTAAGAGGAATCGTCTCATTCGAGCTCAGTAAGTTACGAATAAAATAAGTTGTGGCTTATTATGTTCTTGCAGTTTCAGTTTACCAAAAATCTTTCAGGCAAAAATTATCATAAAAAATTATTTCAGATTTTTAACATAAGCTGCAACTATGCAATACTCTACTGATACTGATAAGCTTCTATACCCTTTCCATTTTGAGCAAAATCCATTTAAAAATATAATGTTTTAGTCATGTGCAGCTCATTTTATTATTAAATGTGGCTTATCATACCTTGTCTTGCCTGAAAATTAAGTTTATGATCATGTCGAGATCGCAATATAATGCACAAATTTAAAAAAGAAAATAATTATTAAACAATAAAATTGAAAGATAATTTTGCAGTATTTGTGCATTGTACTTTTTTTTCAAAGTTGGTTCTATCTATAAAAAAAATATTTGACAAATTATTTTTGGGCAAAATAATGATAAGCCACAAAAATCTAGATATTGTATTAAAAAAAATTGTAATAAATATTCCTCAGGATTAAATTGGCTTCTGAATGTTGTATGGGGTGTCTATTATGTTTAAGATTATGATAACATAAACAATTGTTAATTGGATAGTCCATTAGAATTATGGAATTTTTTAAAACTTTAAAATCGCTCTCCTGAACAATTTGAAAAGTGTGGCTTATCACATTGTTGGAATAAGCCCTTCATATGATCACAAATGCATTTGACAAACCCTTAGGTCCTTAAGACACTTAGGTTAAATAACAAGAAAATGCAGAATAAAATTATCAAAATTGCAGAAATTCAAGTTTGGGACATTTCCAAATTACCCAGCTCAAACCTGGTTTTCGACTAACGTAGCCTTTAGTTTTATGTATACATAAGTATGTTTGATATTCACTTGAACAATAGTAAAGACATAGAAAATCACGATATTGACCTGTTTTAAAAGCAGCAGTTGGATTGAATTGGCGAAAACACGAAACAGTGATAAAAATGTCCGCCAATTTAGAACATGCGGAAGTTAGAATATTGGTAAGTCACCACAATATGGCGGAAGAGTGTTTCTCTCCAACAGGCTGAACAATTCCCATTGAAACCTATACTTAAGATATTCCAACTTGGCAAAATGAGTACTGACCCAAACTTGGACCCTGGGGGTAACCCAGGGTCCTACCGTCCCAAAGAATCCACATTTTACAGTGTATAATTATATTTTTTTGCAGTACATACAAAACTAATGTCATTTTTGCCTTATAAAGTGCATGTTTAAACAGTACTTGAGTTTTAATATTGTTGATAAATCCTTATTTCAGGGCCATACAATTTCAAATATTGGAAGGATGCAACTATGGATCTTAATAAAAAATATGGTCCAATAGTACGTGTGAAGTTGGGCAAGGAAATGGTATTCTTATACGAACCATCGGCGATTGAAAAAGTTCTTCGAACTGAAGGCTTGTATCCAAAACGACCACTTTTCGATGTTTTGATAAAGTACCGTTCAGAAAATCCGGATAAATTCTATCACCTGGGTTTATTCACAGAGTATGTTTAGATATTTCTACAATTCCAACAAGTCTCATCGGTTATTCACATGTATTACTGACAATGTTAATTTTTATTTTTTTAGTAATGGACAAGATTGGCGCTACATGAGAGATTTAGTAACTCCAATGCAACAATCAGGGGCAGCAGAACCCTACATTTCTAGACATTGCATGGTGGCGGATGATTTCCTAAAATATTTGGAGAATCTTAGTGATTCCAAAGGCAATGTTAAAGATATGTTGCGCCATCTTTACAAATACTCCCAAGAAGGTAATTATTTCCTTAATTCATGACATATTTCAGTTCAGAACTACGAATTATATGATGCGAATTTTATCAGATCTTCTGTAAAAATGTAGCCCTCGAAAATTTGTTGTGAACTGTTGCATTTTACCCCACTTTAAGGATAAATTGAGACACTTCAGAAATTAGACAAAATTATGCAAAAAATATATATAATAACTTGTAATTATAAGTTTTAGTCTGAAAAACATAATTAGTTGCAACTGAAATATGATAAAATGAAATTATTATATTTTAAAAAAGTTACTTCATTGCGATTTCCATTTTTCATGCTAAAATCGTTCAATTTAAAATTTTCTAAAATATTTTCGACTCAATTTCATTCATTAAGCTACATTAGACACAAAAAATATAACACTTATCAAAATGGATAACAATTACAAATATGCAAATTCAAAACTGTCTCATCTTGCAACAAATCAGTTGTCTCCGTATATCCCACATAGAGATTTCAAATATGGAAATTAAAATTGCATTCATCTAATAGGAGTATATTTCTATTTATTTAGCAATAAACCATGCACTAATTAGCAACAGATACAATATCTGCAAACAAATATTCACACCATAACTATTTAATAATGTCACTGTCTCCCCTTACCCCATGTCTCAATGCTCCCCAGTCTCTATTTAAAATATTTTAGATATTTCAAATATGACTTCATATGTTGTTTACGGTATGGATTGTTAAATCATATTCCATGAAAAATGTTCTAATGCCTTTAAATGTGCGTTTCCACGTGAGAGAAAATCCTCGCGAGAAACTCTCGAGATGCTCTCGATAGTAGCTCTCATTAATGGACACACCTAGCACGTGCAAATGCAGTGCGAGTGCTAATATCCAATCCAAGAATTATATTATTCAAATTTTATCGCTAGTGGACAAGTAAACCATGGCCTCTCTGATAGCAACTTGCTAAATATATACGAACCATGTTCGAGTTTTGAGAGCAGCTGTCGAGAGCTAGGCAGTAGCACATTTCCACCTTTAGTAAATGTTATCTTTAATATACTGTGGACACGGTTTTGAGAGCATTTTTGATGAGATACTCGGCTGAAAATATCTCTCAAATGCACAATTTTAACATCTGAGAGAAGCCATCGAGATTCGAGAGTAACTCACGAGAGTTATTCTCAAATTGTAACGCACCTTGAGCAATGTTCATATAACTGTCCAATTAGAGGCGATATATCTTGGAATTCTCCACAAATCTCAAATTCGTTTATGTCAACTTAAAAATTATCATACAAGTATTGTTTAACAAAATTTTGTTTATTCTAGCAATTGGAATAATTGCTTTTGGAAAACGATTAGACTGCTTTAGTAAAAATTCATCATTTGGCAACCAAATCAATGACGATGTCGAAAAAACGCTGGATGCCATGGGTAAAACCTTACTTCAAGCTCCATTTTGGAAACTGTTCCCAACACCAACTTACAAGGCTCTTGTAAAATCTCAGAATGGATTAATGAAGTAACAAGTCGAATACATTAAAAATAAACTATTGGAAAACTTGTAAATTAATTAATAATTGGTTATTTTAGAGTCTCAGAAATTCACGTGAATGAATTCGAGGAACGTTTACGTCAAGATCCTTCTGCAAGTAAAGAACAACCCTTTCTGTCATCTCTACTTTCCAGAAAAGATTTAGATAGGCGTGACTTGAATCTTATAACAATGGAATTTTTTATATCTGGCATCGATGCTGTATGTAGATTCTACTGTAGTTGGTATTGATGCTATAAGTTTTGAAATTTTTCTGAATTTTCATTATTTTTAAAACAGACGGCAGCAGTCATTGCAATGACGCTGTATTATCTTGGTAGAAACTTTATAATTCAGGAGAGATTGATATCTGAAGTAGATCAATTGGCACCTTCTGGGACCCCAATCACAAGAGATCTTATATCCCATCTAAAATACATGCGAATGTGTGTCAAAGAAACTCTGAGGTAAGATTAACAAAAAATTGTCTGTTAACAAATAAATGAAGTAAAATTTAACTTAACTATTCACATTAAAGATTATCGCCAACTGCTGGAGGCAGCGGACGACATTTGAGTTCTGATCTTATATTATCAGGTTATGAAATACCAAAAGGGGTAAGTAATTTTACCATTCACTACTTGGGAATTCAAGTATGCAATAATTTAAAGATAAGTTTTAAAAAAATGAAAATGTTATATATCCCGGAGCTAAAACATTTCAAAAACCTCATATTTATTCAAGCCCAATCAGGGTTGCACATTTTTTTTTGTAAAATGAATTTTCAGGAATTTTTTTAAGTTTTCCTTGACTATGAAAAATTAACACTTTGTTTTCACTTAGCAAAGATATGTATTTGTAGTAAAATGTTAAAAAAATTGAAACATGAATATTTGAAAACAAATTTAAACAAATTTGTTTTTTTAGCGTTTTCCAATCATGGTTTAACAAGTTTATGAAAAATTATTGTCAACATAGACTTGGTCAGAAATATTAAAGGACCAATTTGAAAAGCTCCCTGACATTTCTAGGTCTCTTCCATGACTTTCTCAAATCCCCTGCCATTCAGGATTTTCCAGGTTTTTCCAGGTTGTGGGAACACTGACAACCATTACCATTTTTTTTTTGTTCTTCACTAAAATTTTTTTCCAATATTTGGATATTTTGAAATAATTCACAAAATGCATTATGTATTGAAGACAATATTCTGAGTAGCATAATTAATTTTTAATGTAGGCTACAGCCATTCAAAAAAGACGTCCTCAAGAGGGGATAGGGGGCAGTCATTATGGACGTCCACTAATGATGGTATTTTTCAGATTTTGGATTTTCTGTTTAATTAAGTTTTTAAGGTCAGTGAAAGGGGAAATAGACACCAGAAGATATGTGTCCAGAGTGCCAAATGTACTTCGGGAAAGTCTGGAATGCCTAGCTTTGTGTTAAACATCAATTTTATGCTGGAATTTCCATTCGTGGTCAGGAAATTTCCGTTCATCAGAAAAATCTGGAAAATTCTCGTGGAATTAGTAGCGAGGCGGGTGCTTGGGAATCGTTTAATAATGTTATACTGGAAATGCAAGTTAACCATCATAATATTACACCTTATTAACATTTCTGTTTTTAAACTTTCAGACGTTGGTAATTGGTATGCATCCAAACATGTCCTGCAATGAAGAATTTGTAACAGATGCTGAAAGATATGATCCGATGCGTTGGTCAAGAAAAGATGGTAAACGACCAACTGTCCCTCCATTTGTTTCTCTTCCATTTGGATTTGGCATGAGGTCATGTCCAGGGAAACAAGTTGCAGATCAAGAAATTATGATATTCCTTATTAAGGTTTGTACTTTTCTATATAAGGTCAAATTCCCTCACATATCATTTTTAAACCACACCAATTGATTCAACATCTTAAAACTTCATATTTTTAGTTTTTCCAGAAGTTTCGGTGTAATTATGAAGGGGGTGTCGTCAAATCAGTCATGCGTTTGAACTATTTACCAGAAAAACCACTGGATTTCACATTGACCGAAAGGACCGACAACTCATCATAATTTTGGCAACATGTAATTGATATTTTTAGCTTAGGCAAAAATTTCTTCCTCACAACAACATTATCAATATATTCAGAAATTTCAAATGAAAATAATTGTAACTATATTTTGTGATACATTTTTTAAGCGGATTAATAAATAAAAGTTCAGATAACTGAAGGAAATACGTGTATTTGTTTATTAATTATATACATATAACGAATATTTTTTCTTGGTTGTGCTCGCACGAGGATTTGAAATTTTGAAAACTTTAAGAAAACGACTTTTGTCAATATTATCCACAAAAACTAGTAATGTTTTTTTAGTTTTCTAGAAAATTTCATTAAGTGAACGCTTCTGGAGTTTACATTTAGGGGAGACTAGGACGCATTGAGACACTTTTTACTAAATTATTTATTGCAAATTCAATAATTGTCCTATTGATCTAAAATTGCAATGATATGTTGTCTAACTATACGTAAGTGTCTGCATATGGAAATTCTACCAAATCTAGTGTAAACTTTTAACGCTTTAAAATGTATGTGGAATGTCTCATTTGCCCCACACCTAGGGTAAAATGAGACAACTCATGAATTCGACAAAATTATGCAAACGTTGAAGAACGTGTTGAGCAACAGAAATTTGATAAAATAAAAGTATTATACTTTAAAAACGTTACTTCACAGCGATGTTCATCTTTCATTCAAAAAGTGTTCAATTTAAATTTTTCTAAAATATTTTCAGCTCAATTTTATTCATTTAACAATGGTAGACATATGCAATATAATAATTATAAAAATTGAAAATAATTGCAAAATGTAATTTCAAAACTTGTTAAATTAATGGGTTTTACCTTGCTCCGTTTTTGCCTTAGAAAAATTGTGTTTATCTTAGAAAAGCTGGATTTTTATCTTAGAATAATTGCACTAATTGCGCTTATCTTTAAAATGTGCGTTATTATCTTAGAAAAATTTCGATTTTATCTTCAAAAATTTCGTTTTTACCTTAGAAAAATTGCATTTCACAATTTAAAATCGCCGTTGTTCCAGAAAAGTGAAATTCCAATTTTATATTTTGCCGATTCGGGTTGAAATTTGTAACACCTCGCCCTCCATATATACGACCTTCGTTGTTATATAGTAGTAAGTAAAGGCATTTTAGATTAAAATCTCAAGACAATATCCACAATAGAACTATTTTATAATGTCACTGTCTTGTTTTACCCCATGTCTCAATGCTCCCTAGTACTGGTGAACCCACACAAAAGTCCATTTTGAATAACCCGCCCTTATCCCTATTTCATCATAGTCATCACGTGATTTGTCAGCTGTATTTTCTGGCGCTAGTATCGGGATCATCGCATTACAGACAAATAAATCCTTGAAAGAAGAGGAACTACATATCCTATATAAAATGGCGTTAAATGAGAGTGGAATATTAAGCCTTCGCTTCAATCAGGATCAAGGTTAGTTTGTTACAAGTGTTTCTGAAAGGTTTAATTGATAATTTCGTATGGTATTTTAGCACTAAAACCAGCGTTGTGCATACCATGCATGGGTCGTAAACTTGGTAGCTGATGGTAGTGTTTATCTTTCTTTTTTTTAAAAATGGATTTTTAATAATACTACTATTATGTATGTTGACATATTCTGATTTCTTTCATTTCCGATCAGGATGTTTTACATGTTCGATGGAATCTGGAATAAGACTGTACAATGTTGAACCACTGGTAGAGAAGGCACATATTGGTAATTAGGTCAAAACCCCTCATAACATGTGTAGTAAAAATTCTATTAATTAATATTTAATCACTATGGTTGAATTGCAGATAAAGAAACTGTTGGAAGCGTTAGTATATGTGAGATGTTGTATCGGACGAATTTGATTGCATTGGTTGGTGGTGGAGAAACACCAAAATTTGCAGAAAATACAGGTCAGTTATTGTTGAAGTAGGTGCCCATGGTCTATGCAAAATAGAAAATATTAAAACTGCTTTAGGTCGGGATAAACTTGCCCCATTTTAATTGAATTTTGAAAATTATGCTCAATATAAATTATGCAGAAAATGTAAAGGAAACTAGCTACGCAACTCTGGTTCGCCGTATGTTGGAATATTGCGCTCCTATTTGAAACCCTCACAGGATGATTGCTATTCAGGATATAGAGATGGCCCATCATAGGGCAACCAGATTTGTTAAGGGCAGTTACCAACATTCCGCAAGTGTTACAGAAATGCTCCACTCTCAAAATTGGAACACGTTGATGTACAGACGCGAAAAGTTATCTATGGGGTTATTCAAACGTTGTAATCTTTCTTGTAATTCACATCTTGTTTCCCATATTTTAACGCCTAACGACCACTAAAGGAGTAAGCATAATCACTCAAATCCTTTGACCGAGCTTCGTGCCAAGACGAATGCTTACTATTTGTCCTTTTTGCATGCGATTAGATGATGGAATAGCCTTCCTGGCAAAAGTCCAGATTTAGTAAAAATTTAATTTAACAATGATATTTAAGTCGCTACTGACGTTGAGTACCGAGTGGAATTGTAGTTATTATATTAAAACAAATTTTTAATTATTGTCAACATCAAGGATGATTCGCATTCATATGTGATCATTTTTTTCCTAGCTTGTGATACAAGTCAAAATACTCCAAAGATAGCATAACTCTAAATTTATGCAAATATGCAACGGTAAGACATGCCGCATGGTTAACCCTTGCCCAAATCCCTCTTTCCCACGAGGCTGTGTAAGCTGATTTGCTCGCGAGGTGCTAACCTGGTGCAGTGTTTACACTATTCAGTTTCGATTATCGAATGTTCAATTTTCTATATAAGATTTCGAATTTTATTGCCCGCCTCACCTCCCGGTTTTTAGCAACGAGACGGAAAGTCAAAAACAAGCGAATGTGGAATTAATCCGCATGCGGACTGAGGTGTAGTGTGTGAAAGCACAGATAGAAAAGCGTGCGCCGCTGAAGAATAAAAAAAGCTTGTGCGGAAAATCAGTGGATACGGCCTCATGTGAACGAGGCGAAACCTAATATAGGTGGTCACAGTCTTGATCCCTTTAAGCTCTAGGTACCCTAAGCCGAAACAGAATTACCCCGAAATTACCCCTATTTGTACAGAGCTCGGTATATTGGCTAATTACTGTCATGTGATTGCTACATTTGGATTTTTATTGCACTAACTAAAAAATACAAGTTTAAAACCATGTTTCTTAGCTGTGAATCTGAGACTACAAATATCAAATTAATAATGTCAAAATCAGTGTTTACAGCGAGCCAAAACATTTTACGACATTTGGATTATATTTTACATGTTTTAGTTCTAATTTGGGATGAGGCAAGCAAGAAATTTATCATGGAGTTCACATTTCCATCTCCAGTACTGGCAGTCAGACTACGGCGTGACAAGTAAGACAATTAAGCATGTTGGCAAAACAGTTATACGGCCTAAAAAAAACTTTTATATATTGTTTCGTTATACGGCTTTTCGCTTTGCGGCCAACTTTTCCGGAACGTATCTAGGCCGTAAAGCGAGGTATGGGTGTATTTCAATTATAATTTTTAATTTTGAGTTCATTTTCTTGTAGATTAATCGTGGCTCTACTCGACCAAATTCATGTATTTTCCTTTCCGAATAACCCTTCAAAACTG
>JAQGAE010005268.1:0-11476 GCA_034696685.1 Julus scandinavius
AAATTTTGAAAATTCTTCTATAATTGTGCAGCACCTTGAAGTTATCAAAAACTGATACAGTGGATCTTATAATTTAGATATAACACGTTTTAAAATATTTAAGCAAAAGATATCAAAATGATTTGAAAAATCTTGCGCTAAGTACAAATCCCTAAGTACAAGTGCCCTAATCTACAATTAGCATCTTTTAATAAACTTCATTATTATTATAATTGAAGTTTTTTTATTTAATTCTTCTGTTAAATTTTGTCAGTTGGGCGTTCGCAGAAGTGTATTTTTTGTACTTTTTTTGTAGATAACAATGTTGTTATCATATCTCTTTCTTACGTGAATAACTTTTTAAAGGGAATTTCCCAGATCCTAATATGTAATGCCTTCCTTAATGTTTTGGCTATCAAGTGGCCCATGTCGAGTTTAATATAATATGATATTAAAAGAACTTTGACTTCAATGAAATGTATCCAAAATGGTCCTTTGCGTTTTGAAAGCTGCCATTTGTTTCCTCCAAGTATTCATTGCACGGTCAACGTTTCATATCATTTATCCTCTGCCCAAGCATTAATAAGAACATTGGCCTCCAAATATAAAAAAACAGATTTTTTATAGATTCTTAATGTCAATGGTTGATTCAGTGACTACGTGATATGTACTAGCCAAAAAAAGTAAAAATGTTGCTAAAACGCCACAAGATGCACGGTTCACTGTTCATCCATATTTCCTAAAAGCAATTGACATTTCTTTTGACCAGTGGTCACAAATCAGTGTCATCCTGTCCAAACGAAATAGCGAAAGCGAAATTTGGAAAAAACTGTATTATTGAGCGATTTCACTAGGGGCCAAACTTTTCCTATACACAGCGTTGTTTACGTTTTTGGAATACAAATTCTACAACAAAAATATAAAGCTAGAATATTTTTGAATTTATTTCGACAGCTGGATTTGTTCATACACCAATAGGTGGTTCAAAGCATAAATAAAAATAAATCAAAATAACATTGGAATAAATCTTATTTTGATTTAATTTGAGCATATCCTCCAGAAATACATTGGTATACTTTACATGCATGTCGTTCTAAATGCTTCTTATATTCCCAGAGGGAATAACATCCATATATATATATATAGAAATGAATTTCAGTTATAAATTATAATTTGATTAATTTTGCAACCACTTTATGGATACGTTGACATGTACAATATTTGAATCAGTTATAAGTTTTGCCTTATATATATTTCATCCTTCTCAGAAATATATAATTCAGCGTGTTAGTTTCTTCTGTTTTATTGTTGTATAATTTGATTATAGTCTGATATCGGCATTGCGTCATTTTTTATAAACAGTGCGCAAACGTTATGTACAAGTTTTTCGTGAGTCTTCAATTTTTAAATGTATTTTTCATATTCACAATGGACGCACTGGGCATTGAAATTTTTCTTCTTTCAACCGTTGTAAAATAAAACGTATATTCACGTGAACAATAGAAATATTTTGTTTCTTTTTTCTTGTTGGATGAAAAACTTGTTTCTATCTTCACCGAGTTATATATTTATTCTTCTTCTCTTATTTACACTTAATCATGCGAAAAACCCGAATCGTGTATTTCATTTCGTGGTTCTGATCGTTGCAGATACATGCATTTATTTACTCGCAAAAAAAAAATCTTTAGATAAAGCTTGCTTAACGAGAGCTACAGAAAGTAAATAAGATTTGTATAGTAAACAAAATGCATCTCGTATCTCTCTATATGTACGAGAATGCTGAAAGCTTAGATGTTTGCAAAACTACGTTTTAGCTGTTCGGATTTTTCGGGGATTTCGATTAATTTTAATGACTGTTAGGTATTTCGATCGAGATATGCTACTGTCGGTACTTGCATTACAGAGTACATTATTCTATTGGTACTTTTATGCATAAATGACGCTAGTTTTTGTCTTACATGCCCATATATGGACACTTTCGATTACTGTGTTTCAAACTACTACTGTATATACTAGATTCACTCATAGAAATAATATACAATTTTGTATATGGATTCTGACATAAAACGACATACTATATGACCACACATGTTTTCAAACATACCATACATGGTGAATATCATGTATGTATACATATATACGAAATACCATGGCATATTGGGGCAAAGTTTTGAAAAACGTTAGACTTAATTAAATATCTGTTTTGAAGTTTTTGAATGATTTCATTTTTATTCCCATATATCAAATTTACGATACATAAAAAATGTCGTCTTGCAATGCGCATTAAATTTTTTTTTTTTTTTTTTTTTTTTTGTATGTCCTAGTTTATAAATCGCTTTTGTTCGAACAAAAAACACCTAGATTTTTTTATACGAGTACATTGCTTATAGTGGTGACATTTCAACACCGTTAATTTCCAGAATGTATCTGTAAATTGGTGTGTTCTTAATGCGAAAATTCACGTTCATTATCAGCAATATGGAATATGAAATTGCCATTTCCATCCCACGGATCAGCATGAGATATAATGTAGTTCAAGGATAAAAGCAGCAATTACTTAGGCAACGGACATTAAAATATTACCCTCGGTTTATCATTTACGTCGATGGAAACGTTTTTGTGGGCACGAAAGTTTGCAGACTATATACGTTTCGTGTAAATAAAAACAAAATTTATGAAGCGTTTCAACAAGATAGTTATCTGCAGTGCAGCACATCAGTCGACATGCACTACGATAGACTTAAATGCGCATTTAAGGAACCATATACAAAGTTCCTTGTCTATTGTGCCCTAATAATTGCGTCTTTTAGTTCACCAATCAATTATTGTCTTATGGATGTCTTTTTTTATGGACGACTATGGATGCTTTACCTATTGAAAGTACTCTAGTATGCAATGAAAATTACTCGTGTGTATGAAAATGCACGTTTTTTTGGACCCCTTGAAATAGCCTTCCTCGAATTCAACTTTAGTGTTGCTATGCAATTTTTTCCCTTACGCTTCATTTTCTTTCATGAATTTCAAGTAATGCCTCTGGGAGCTTTTCAAATAGTCGCTGATGCTGATGTTAGGGGGGTAAATTTGAGTAGCCTTCAATACGACTTTATAACATTTTTTTCTTTCGTTTATTTAACAAAGGCTTTTTTTTTTAAAAAAAATTGGCCAACCTAGTTTAGGTCTATATAGTGAAAGTGAACTATTTTTTTGTAGCACATAGCTTCTTTACATAAACTTGACACTTAAAGTAGACATAAAGTTGATATTAAAATTTATTGTATGTGTCGTACATGAATGTGTGTTAGACTTCGAGTTATTTATATATATATTTATTCGAGAAATAACGTGAAAAAAATTCTGCTTCAGGGAATTGTATTATTTTCAGCCGAAACTTTATTATTGCAGTTTTCGGTTTTATAGCCGTTAAAGTTGAGACAAAAAAACATGTTCGCAATCGACATTTTTTTTGTCTTTTAGTTTTCTTGGAAGTTTTATGCAAACGTTTAAAATTTTAATAGACGCTTCTTTGTTTACGAAATCGTATGCAGAACACGATTTCTTTTGACTGTTCTTTGCACTTACTGAATGCTAATTAAATTTTACGAGCTCGTGTTTTATTCACTTTATTTCGGTTAGTTTAGTTCGTTTGCGCTCAAGTTTTAAAAAAAAAATTCCATAATGTTCTATATAAATCATCACATCCCAATGATAATTAACACGGTTTCCTTTGATCGGTAATAACAATAGAATAGTCGAAAGCCCGATTTTCAGATGTAAATAAATATGAATAATAGGAAATAAATGTTATTGTAGATCGCAAAAGATCAGATATTTTATCTTTGCAACACTTGTTTCGTGGATTTTGGAATTTCGGTCTAACCCAGCAAATGCTCCCAGATTGCATAAAAAGTCATATTTTTCTATATTATTTTTCATCAAATTTGTTCCGCTTATTTACTTTGCTATATGTTTACCACCAAGCATTTTTACCAACCCGTTTAATCTGAGGCATTCCTTTTACTGAAAAATTTATCAGCTTTACTATATGCTGTTTTTTTCCAGCATTCTAGCTCATATACGGGAGCTCAAATGTTTTGATTAAATTTTGGTGTGAAATATTTCCCCTAGGCAGCAGGCAATCACCGAAACCGTGCGTGCCTTGCAGAAAAGCCAATAGCGTGGGTGGATTATCTGGTTTTTCTCTATAGCTTTCCACTGTGAAGTGCTTGAACAGGAATCTAATTTGAATATAATTTTAATATCAAAGATGGTATATTTTAGTTTAGAAATTGCGGAAAATATGTGATGAAAAGAGTTCTCAGTCGCTTATACAATCTAGAATTCTTTGAGATATTTTTTCGTTATTTTCGTATTAAGATTTCAAAATTGGTTTTGAGCTTAAGCGCCTTTACCGAAAATGTTGTTTGTCCATCAACTTTGATAAACTATTTGAACAAACCAAGAACTGCTTGATCGGAAATTACTTGACCCTACGGGCTGTGTTAGGTCAATTTTCAATTAACACGGTTTTTTTATCTTCCTGTAAATTATAAAATGAAAGAATAGTGCGATGAACGGCAAACAATACTTAAGAGGTTTTAAGATAATTTTAGCTTAGCAGTAAAGCTACTTAGCACAACTTTGCTTTTTCGTCTTTAAAACTTACTTTTACAGCGTTATCGTGTTCACAATGGTTTTTTTCCGAGTGTCATCGCTTGGTTAAAGATGACTTTTTTGTCAGTTAAATGTAGACGCACGCTGAAAATCAAGCGAAAGTTAAAAGTATGCTTAAGGATTTTGTTCGTGTTTTTTAAAACCGTCTGTCCGCATCCCTATCTTCTTGCTTGGCTTATTTACCCCCCAGTCGTCATGACAACAAGCTGGGAATGAAGTCCTTCTGCCTATATCTCAACTCTTGTCTGGGAGCCATGCAACGCCATATCCATATTGATATGAGTTTATAGCAGTATATAGGCCATTAGGACATCCGAGCATCGAAATTGCTACTTTTCCTATTCAAAATGGCCAGAGGCCATTTTTCCAGCCTTGGAATCTCGTTGACATGCTTTGACTTGTTAGGGCTGAACCATGTATCATTAAGATAATCGACGAGAGCTAGGAGTCGAGATCGATATCAACGTTTCAGACAAGTTATAGACCTGGGGCCGAATCATATTTAAACATAAAGATAACAAGTTTACATAAAGTATATAGAGGGCTTCGATTGGTTTTTTTTGTTTAACTTGATAGTCTTGAGATAACTTATTCGTTAATTTTTTTTTGTTGTAAATTTGTCAAATAGTATGTTGATTGAAATTCATGCAAATAGCGATTCAAAAATAAGAGAACACTTCGGTATAAAAAATGTCCTATTCTATTTGGAAATGTGCCTATGGGCATTGGAACATTGGTATTTGGGTTCTACAAGTACAAAAATTGCGATAAACAGACATACTTTGATAACTGAGTTTAAGTAAAAATTCCATGTTTTAATATTGTTTTTCCTGTCAAAAAAATGGGGCGGTTGCACTTCATTGTCCCTTGAGCATTGCCAAAATTTTGAAACTGTTTGTATTTTGAGCATGTTGGGAAGTGTTCTTCGTTATTGTTACAAACAACAGGAACATTATAACGCAATTGTTATTCTCGCAGGTCCCCGCCCTGTCAAACAACATGCCAAAATGCTAACTTCTGACAAGTCGACTAAAAATAGATGATTGAGATAAATGCTAGTCGTGTTGAGCTCGTCACCTGAACCTCCGGGAAAAATCAATGCAACTAAGTTGTGTATTCCATTTGTCTTTTTTCCCCCTGAACATCGAAGCATGTTGTAACATTGTTCTTGTTGCATTTTTTTTATACGCCTCCCCTTTCCCCCGTACGTCACACTGCACTTAATTCCAGATTTAATGTAATCAACCCCGCACGAATTTGCACCCCGGATAGCAAATAGATGGGGAGCACGAAACTTTCGATGATTTATCAACGTTGAACGGGAATAAATCTTGGAAATAGGATGGCCTCTTTGCTCTCGTCCTCCCCCACTAAAATCTTGGCAAGACAGTCAGAGAAACGTGGCATTAGCCTTCCAAATGAGGGCGAGCACGTTTTACATTATACTGTTTGCATAAAATCCTCTGGAGAAATTAATATCTGAAAATGAATGCATCACAACCTCGATTTTGGAGGAAAATCAATGGGGAATACTCAAATCCCCTAGATAGCTTGCCTATAGGCCGCTAGATGGCGCTACTATATGAGGAACCCTGTACAGCAATGTGAATCGTAAATTCTATTAGGGTAAAGTTCGGCTGATTCGTAATCAAACCGATTTTAAAATACCATCTGATGGTCTCAAATATAATTCTATAAAAAATACACTCTAGTTTCCATGGATTATAATTCCACAAAAATGTAAGAAAAAACACAGTTCCATTCCACAAATTAAAAAAAAAACCTGAATATGATATATATATATTCAGTTTCTCTTCAATACTTAAGGCCTTTCTTTTTCGTTTACTGTTTTACTTTTAAAGCTCGAATTATTTCTCATTTTTGTGCTGATTTTATAAACAACAAAAAGTAAGCAGTCTGTTTAGGTGGATAAATTTTATTGTTTTCACATTGGACTATTAGCAGAAAAAACCCCGTGATAAATCGCATTTTTTCATTATATAAAAATGGCATATGCACAAAGTTTTTTGTTTTAATACTGAAATACTTGCATAACAGTAGAATCCCATGACACGGGATGATTGTTTGAAGCATCGTTTGTTGCAAATATGTCATTGAGCAGTATGAAGAAAGATTTCATCAGAAACCATTATTATCTAAATGTGCTTAAAATGTTTATTCAAATCTTCAGAATATACAAGAGTGCCTCAATGGAAAAAGTGACAGTTGTGTTTAAATAGTGTTGCACGTCAGTTAGTTCTGTAAATCAGTGAAATTGGGTTACAAAATACGAGTTGCTGACTTGTTGCTGGCAGCATCCCAATATGCCTGCATTTTGAAAGGGTATGCAATTTTAGTTCCAGGTACTCTTGAAAATTATTACCGAAAATCACCGTTTTCTGCTGCGAACATTAACTTTTTTTTTTCAGCAGAAAAATAAAACCTGGCTTGCAAATATATATTTCACGATGTTGTATATTAGTTTTCGAACTCCGTACATGGGCTGGTGCCTCGCATATCTAAACGAATAACATGTCGTAAATTTATGTTCGAGGACTGTTCAAAATGGTGATCCACATCATAAAATCAACCACAATGCGTTTTTATGGTTATGTGTGTGGGTCGAGGAAAAACAAGACCCGCTTTGGCCATCAATTCGATAATAACGCTGCTTTTCCTTCAATTTTATCGGCCGTTTATGCTTCGGGACAGAATACATTGGCCTCGTTAGTGTCACTGTAATGGAAAATAAAGGAAAGTTTTAAGATAGTTTATTGATTGAAATTGTGGCGAACACGCAAATTGCAAACAATAGGTCCTGATAAATTCATATTTTGTTTAATCCAGTACCGTTTGACTTCAGTTAGCTCGGGAATTAATATTTAATTATGTGAATTATTTATTGCATAAACCATTATCGATTAACTTTGTAGGAAAATGCATTCGTAAAAGCTATATTCTTATTAAAATTCAACCTGACATTATTAAAAATCAGCCCAGCCATGTAGAATATGTGCAGGTTAGATCACGTGTACTTTTTGAATAGATTGCCCATATAAAAATGACTCTGAATTCTACAGAATTCAGCGTCCTAAACCTCTGCAGAAAAGTATGTTTCAGAATTATGGTGTCCCACCAGATGAAAGACGCTTGGATTCGTGCACGCTAGGCGGGATTTTTCGCACTGCGCATGCGCACAGACGTCATCGTTCATTTCCGCCGAGCGGAAACCACGCCCATGTCGTAGGAAAAAATATCTTTGGCGGGAAAAACACGTGTACATACTCAAATCTCGATGATATGTTACATTAAACTATATGAAAAAGCTCCTGATAATTGAAGATTATTAATCAAAATACAAAATACGAAAAATAACGAATGGTTGCGGAAAATTTATATCTTGTTTATCATAGTGACGCTAGAATTTTTGTTTTCGGATATTATTTCTTGCCTCGATCTGTCAGTTTGGTGGGAATTCGCGGAATGGCAATCTGCTGATGTTGCGCCATCTGCTGTGACGCGTAGGCCTACTTTCCGCGAGCATAGTAGGTCTGGTGAGAATATGGCACAGGGCATAATTCTGCAAGAGTCAGCTGCATTTCTACAGAACCAGCCTAATGCTTTTACCCACTCGGCCACCCGTACTTTTTGGAAGTGAAGCATTTGAAAAGAGAGTTATGTTTAGCTAATACTGGGACTTCATTACCATTAAGGTTATGAATGCTCATATATAGTATTAAATATTATGTGAAGTGAATGTTTTGTGTGATTGTGGACGAGCGGATCGTGCTTTATATAAACGACAACAACGACGAACGATCAAGACAAATGATCATTCGCAACAACAACACTTGTCAAATTAGTTTTCTAACTTCTGTTACAAACATCGATTCGAGTGGCATTTAATACAAAATGTTAAAGTATTTTTCACGGGAAATTTCATTTCTACTGAGAGTTTAGACCCCAAAACGCGGGTTGAATTCGGACTCAGAGACAACCCATGCAAAATAAATCGAATTGAGATTATCGCGCTGAAGATAAGCATCCCCTTGATGCACTGGTGTTATGCATGAAAGGCCATCATCAGAGGGCAAAACCTCTTAAACATTTCATTTTTTTGATAAATGCATTTTTTAAATTAAGACAAGACATGATTTTTAGATTAGAGGGGTTTTTATACGATGTCATTTTTTTTGTTTAGAGAGAAAATCCAATATGGGACTTATATTAAAATTAAACCGATTCCCTCGGGAATGGCTTGACTTTGAAATATTGCGCATTTTTACAAGAAGATATGAAGATAAAATAGCATTCATTTTTAATATCTCCATTTCATCGTACTAGATAGTTTCTTGTTATCAGATACCTCTTTTGTTTCAAACATGACATACCCAAGAGATTCTATTAGATTTCAAATATTAAATTTTACGATTTGAGGTGTTTGTGTCGCGCCATGTTATCAGGATAACATCACATTGTTTCCAGAAGTCTCTCGCCGAATTGGAAGATCACATTTCCCAAAATATACTGCAAATGTGAATTCCTAAGGTGAGCTCATCGGTTTTTCGTGTGTTGTATGTGTGAAATATGTAGATTTATTCGTTAGCAATAAAACCACTGATCCAAACTTTGATTCAGTTGAACCTACCATTATGATTTAGGTAAGTGCAGTCCATGTGTTTACACTGTTTTCCATCACGTTCAATCACTGAAAAAGAGTTTTTCGTGTTAGAGATGGCCAATGCTTCGGGATAAAGCTACAAAATAGGAACTTTCCATCAAACTGTTTTCGTAGGTTTAATGATGCGAAATGGGGAACCATTCGTCTTTTCAAGCTTTGATGGACGTAAATGAACCATGGGAGAGCTGTTTTATTGCAATTTTGGACCTTGCTTTCGTTGTTGGAAATTTATTCAGATTCCGAGACAAATGCTTTATTTTGCTAAAGTTTGTGACAACTGCGAACCTATGACTTGGAGGGGATTTAACTCAATGCTTCGTATAATCCAATCTCATAAAAATGCGACGAATGGCCATTTGCTCTCCTCTAATATGCTGTTTGCTGACTTCAGATTTATTTTATTGCACGGCGGGCGGCGGGAGGCAGTTTAGAGAAAAATATCAAGCGAACGAATTGCACAGTTTTCAAGTCTAATAAACGAAATAGCGTTGCATTTCCGCCCAAAGGTTTTATTTCGCCATTGTTTTGTTTAATAAAACTGCAATGGATGCCGAAAATCATTAAAATGCATTAGGAGTGTTGTGTAAGACACGTGGCGCCTCCTCTAAATTTAGCTGCATTGTTATTTCTTATCGCTTTTTAGACATTCCAGCGGCAGTCATGGAATGGATTTCATCCTAGATGGAAACCGATTTGGAAAGAATTGATGTAGATCTATACATGTGTACATGTGCAACGAGCATATAATGAGCGTGAGGCATGCGCAACTTTTCGTCTAGATCGATTTTTAGCTATGTTGAATCCATTTGTTTCATGTGCATAGTCAGGGAATGGATGGATTTCATCCTGGCTGAAATCTCATTTGTATAGAATCTATGTAGATGCACATGTGCGCAAGCGCAGTTAGCAATCAATGCACATCAAACCCACATTCCCATCAATGCTTTCCAAATTTTTTTTTTCAGCTAAGATGAAATCCATTCCGTGACTCTGGACTTATTAAAGAAAGTGATTTCAATTTGGAGTGATCCAAATTGGTTTTCAGCTAGGATGAAATCCATTCCGTGACTATGGATATATTAAACAAAGTAATTTCATCATAGCTAAAAAACCGAATTCGATTGAATTTATGTAAACATGCATGTGCGCAAGCGCAACGAGATGACAATCTGTGTGAATAAAGAACATATTCTCGTAAATTTTATCCAAATTCGTTTTTAGCAAGGATGGAAGCACTTTATTAAATGCACATAGTCAAGGAATTTTAATTTCCACCTAACTGAAAACCGATTCGGATAGAATGCATGTAATTGTACATGTGCGCATGTGCACCGAGAAGCAAATAAGCGTAAAGTAAGCCCATCTTTAGATACATTTTATCCAAATCGGGTTTCACCTAGGATGAAATCCATTACGTGACTGCAGCTTATGTAGGAACACAAAATTCCATTTTTGTTTTTCTTTCAGATTGTTTTGCAGTTTCCATCCATGTATCGTTCTTTCTTTTTGAAATTTATATTCCAATGTTGTTTCCTACGGACAGTAGCCGTCTTGGGAACAATTTTATTCCGTTATTTGGTTTCATTATTTGCTTTTTCTTTGTGGTCACTCGCAATCTAATCTTATTTTTATAGCATGCGGTAGATTGAGTCGCATTGCCTTAGGTTCATATCGAACATTTTTATTTTTTAAATTTTTTTCACGTAACTTGCCAATAGAAATTTTGATTAAATAGCGATACAGTATTTGATCCAATAATCATGATGACTTTTGCCTTTTTTGCGTGTCTTTGCTGATCGTACCACCAAAAGAGCTGCCAGTGGGATTATCTTGGTAAAATTGATTAGGTTCAAAGGCGTGGGTTTTGCCATTTTTGCCTCACATTTCCTAATGAGTCGGTTTCTCGTCACGCTTTTTTGCTTTTGCTAATCTTTCATCCATGAAGAATGGATGAAGACCTTAACTCCTCAATTTCTATACCCATTCCAGAGATGAGTTTCTTTGCATCCCAACTCGACTATATTGGATCATTTCGCTATAAACCTTTCTGGATTATGGACTGGAACCAGCCGGGCAATTAGAACAAAAATCCATAAAAATACCAATGGCCAACCGTAAAAAGGGCCAATTACTAGCTCCATTTTG
>JAQGAE010005269.1:0-11472 GCA_034696685.1 Julus scandinavius
TTCCAACCAGCCTCTGGTCCTAACCTAAAAAACCAAAAAACAAAAGCCTGGTCCCAAACAATCTCTTGTCCCAACCAACCTCTGGTCCAGTGGTCCCAAACATACTTCAAACTCTACCAACCTCTGTCCTAACTAAACAAAACCCCCAAGAAAAGCCTGGTTCCAACCATCATCTGGTCCAGCAGTCCCAATTTCACTACAAACTCAACCAACCTCTGGTCCTAACTGAACTAAAAATCCAAAAAAAGACTGGTCCCAAACATCCTCTGGTCCAGTGGTCCCAAACTTACTACAAACTCAACCAACCTCTCGTCCTAACTAACCTAAAAAGCCTGGTCCCAAACAACCTCTTGTTCCAACCAGCCTCTGGTCCTAACCTAAAAAACCAAAAAACAAAAGCCTGGTCCCAAACAATCTCTTGTCCCAACCATCCTCTGGTGAAGTGGTTCCAATTTTACTACAAACTCCACCAACCTCTGGTCCTAACTAAAGTAAAAATCCAAAAGAAAGCCTGGTCCCAAACAATCTCTTGTCCCAACCATCCTCTGGTAAAGTGGTTCCAAACATACTTCAAACTACCAACCTCTGGTCCTAACTAAACAAACTCCCAAGAAAAGCCTGGTTCCAACCATCATCTGGTCCAGCAGTCCCAATTTTACTACAAACTCCACCAACCTCTGGTCCTAACTGAACTAAAAATCAAAAAAAAAGCCTGGTCCCAAACAACCTATTGTCCAAATCAGCCTCTGGTCCAGTGGTTACAAACATACTTCAAACTACCAACATCTGGTCCTAACTAACCTAAAAAGCCTGGTCCCAAACAACCTCTTGTCCCAATCAGCCTCTGGTGAAGTGGTTCCAAACTCACTACAAACTCAACCAACATCTGGTCCTAACTCAAATAAAAATCCAAAAAACAAAAGCCTGGTTCCAACCATCATCTGGTCCAGTGGTCCCAAACATACTTCAAACTCAACCAACCTCTGGTCCTAACCTAAAAATCAAAAAAACAAAAGCCTGGTCCCAACCAGCCTCTGGTCCAGTGGTCCCAAACATACTTCAAACTCTACCAAACTCTGGTCCTAACTAAACCCCCAAGAAAAGCCTGGTTCCAACCATCAACTGGTCCAGCAGTCCCAATTTTACTACAAACTTAACCAACCTCTGGTCCTAACTGAACTAAAAACCAAAAAACAAAAGCCTGGTCCCACACAATCTGTTGTCCCAACCATCCTCTGGTCCAGTGGTTCCAAACATACTTCAAACTACCAACCTCTGGTCCTAACTAAACTCAAACCCAAGAAAAGCCTGGTTCCAACCATCATCTGGTTCAGTGGCCCCAATTTTACTACAAACTCAACCAACCTCTGGTCCTAAATCACCTAAAAAGCCTGGTCCCAAACAACCTCTTGTCCAAACCAGCCTCTGGTCCTAACCTAAAAAACCAAAAAACTAAAGCCTGGTCCCACAAAATCTGTTGTCCCAACCATCCTCAGGTGAAGTGGTTCCAAACTTGCTACAAACTCAACCATTGCAACCTCTAGTCCTAACTAAACAAAAAACCCAAAAAAGCCAGGTCCCAAAGAACCTTTTGTTTCAATCATATGTTCTTGTCCAAACCAAGTTCCGGTGCCAACGAACCTACAAACCCAACCAACCCCCGAAAGTCTTCCAGATTTCTCTGGAAATTGCAGGTCTCAGGACAGGACAGGAAGCCCTTGTCCATTTCTACGTACCGTCCCATTGTTTGCTGATGCATGTAGTAGAAGAGTTCTCCTTTCCGGTCCTTGCTTCCTCCATTGGCTGGGGTCCAAGTGAACGGATAGGCCAAGTGCCAGTGCCAATGGTGAGAATTGAGCCCAATGTCCTCCCTGAAGTAAGCCATTCTGAACTCAGGGTCCAACTCATTGTGGGCGAACTCGTAAGGGACCGTCACGCGTGTCTACGAAGAAACGTACAAAAAATTAAGCATCGCATCTTGGGTCCTTTTTGAAATTATTTTAAAATGCATCATGATATTTGTTGAATTTTTTAGTGATCACTTTTGGAACCACCACCCCAAAGATGCCCCCTTTTTGGTCAGCTGCTAGCAGTTTTGTTTTCAGGAGGGCCAAGAATCAACAAATTAAGAATCCTTGTTTTCGGGAGGGCCAAGGATCAACAAATCAAGAATCCTAGTTTTCGGGAGGAGCCAAGGATCAAAAAATCAAGACTCCTTGTTTTCGGGAGGGCCAAGGATCAACAAATCAAGAATCCTAGTTTTCGGGAGGAGCCAAGGATCAAAAAATCAAGACTCCTAGTTTTCGGGAGGAGCCAAGAATCAACAAATCAAGACTCCTTGTTTTCGGGAGGGCCAAGGATCAACAAATCAAGACTTAAGTCACCTCTTCGTCTTCCGTGTCCTTTACTCGATGGTCAGCTTCCGTGACAACCGCGGATGGAAAATACCAATAGGGCAGCACCTCTTCCACGGGTGGCAACTGGATGCCCTTTGTGTCCTTTCTATTTAGGAAAGCGTACATCATCGCGTACACGTAAATTTCCTCGTTGACCACTGGCCGCACGGCGACACACGTACGGACTAGCTCATCGTAACTGCCAATACCTAAGCATAGGAAAATTGAATTTTTAAATCATGGTTGAACTTTGAACCCTTCTGTTACAAATGGTCCACTACCAAACTGCCCTTTTATAACTGGTAGGAGAAATAGGGCCCCAATGGCGTACTGGCCAAGTTTTCAGCTTGACCCTAAAAATGTGGGTAAAATTCTTCCTCCCCCTCCCCTGATGAAGTGGGTCCTCTCTGGCAAAGAGGGCCCCCTAATGAAGTGGGCCCTCCATAGTACATTGATGCCCTTTGGTGAAGAGGGCCTTTCCTGCTAAAATGGACGCTTTCCCCCTGATAAAAGTGGGTCCTCCATTTTACATTGATGCCCTTTGCGGAAGTGGGCCCTTCCTTGTAAAATAATCTCTCTCTCCCCCCTGATGAAGTGGGTCCTCCATTTTACATTGATGCCCTTTGCAGAAGTGGGCCCTTCCTTGTAAAATAATCCCCCTCTTTCTCCCCCTGATGAAGTGGGTCCTCCATTTTACATTGATACCCTTTGAGGAAGTGGACCCTTCCTTGTAAAATAATCCCCCTCCCCCTGATGAAGTGGGTCCTCCATTTTACATTTATGCCCTTTGAGGAAGTGGGCCCTTCCTTGTAAAATGATCCCCCTCCTCCCCCTGAAGAAGTGGGTCCTCCATTGTACATTGATGCCCTTTGAGGAAGTGGGCCCTTCCTTGTAAAATAATCCCCCCTGATGAAGTGGGTCCTCCATTTTACATTTATGCCCCTTTGAGGAAGTGGGACCTTTCTTGTAAAATAATCCCCCTCCTCCCCCTGATGAAGGGGGTCCTCATTTTACATTGATGCTCTTTGAGGAAGTGGGCCCTTCCTTGTAAAATACTCTTCCCCTGAAGAAGTGGGCCCTCCATTTTACATTGATACCCTTTGAAGAAGTGGCCCTTCCTATTAAAATAATCCCCTCTCCCTGATGAAGTGGGCCCTCCATTTTACATTTATGCCCTTTGAGGAAGTGGGCCCTTCTTGCTAAAATAGCCCCGGATGAAGTGGGTCCTCCCCAATTCTCCACCATAGAATTGTGTGCGTGGGCCCCAATTTGGGTACATAGACAGGAAGGGCCTTACCAATGAGCAAGGTGGCCAAATTGGTGGCCTCCTCCATGTTCTCCCATTCGAAAAGAGAACATGGTTTCTTCCTGGGTGCAATTCCGATTCCGCGGCTCCTCAGGTTCAGGTTGTTGCGGATCTGCACACTTTCTTGATCCGTGGGCACCAAAGAAGCTCCTGTGGGACCTCTCATGGAAACCTGCATTGAAAAAATAAGTAACAATTACTTTGAAACATTGCTTCATTTTTAAAAGATTTTAAAGGAAAACACTAAAGAAAACAACAACAAGGAGATAAAACTCATTCAAATTTTATCGTTCATATTATGGTCATCTAAATTGATAAAAAAACGCGAAATTATCTAATGCATATATAAGAAAACTAAAAAATTGTACGGCAAAAAAGCGAAAATTTGTAAGTTTTTTCTTGTTTTCGCCAAAACACGAAAAATGAAGGCAAAATAACGAAAAAAAAATTCTGCCAAAAAGACTAAAATTTCTTGTGGCAAGAAGATGACATTTTATGGCAAAAACACGACTTTTAAGGCAAAATAACGAAACAAATTTATGCAAAAAATAAATAAATAAAAACAACGAAAATTTTAAAGGCAGAAAAACGAAAATTATCTAAGGGAAAGAACGTAAACACCAGCGGAATCCCAAAAACGCCACCAAAAATCCCCAAAACACCATTATCAAAAATCCACACAATCCTCACAAATCTCAAAAAAAAAAAACTCCAAGCACCACCAAAAACCCCCAAAATCCTCATAAATCTCCACAAAAAAAAACCATTATCAAAAATCCACAAAAAACCCCAAAATCCTCTAAAATCTCCAAAAAAAAACCCCAAACACCACTATCAAAAATCCACAAAATTCTCAAATCTCCACACAAACAAACCCAAAAAACCATTATCAAAAATCCACAAAATCCTCAAAAATCTCCAAAAAAACCTCCAAAAACCCCAAACACCATTATCAAAATTCCTCAAAAATCCCCACGTTGTACTGGATGTACTTCAAGAGAACATAAATTTCTGTTAAATTTGCAATTTCATACAATTTGTCAAGCTTAATAATTCAATTCAGGCTAAAAGTGAAAGTTCATCTTTATTTTTTCATAAAATTGACTAAAAATACTCATGAAACAACAAAGGTATACAAAAATCAAATTTAGATAAAATTGTGTGTCGTTTGATGGTTTTTTGCCTCCCCACCTCCAAATAATTGTATAAAATACCATAAAAAAAGACTTACTTGTTGCAAGACAGGCTTTGAAACTTGTTCGAATAGGGTAAGGACCCCTTGCTGCATTTCGCTGCTCATTTCACTCTTAATTTAGTCTTCAAAAGACCAAATTGTGCGAAAATGTTGAAACAAGTTGCTGGTTCGAGACTCCGAAGACGAATGTGGTTTCCTTCACCGAGTTTTGAATATTTTGTGCCTGAGGTCCTATAAATGAGTTCTTCGAACGTTGTTTCACAATCATCAAATAGTCCGTCATCCTGTTTATGTTCAAGGGTCAGGAAACCTTGAAAATTGCGGGAAATTTCCTCACTTCACCTGATACCTAGAAATACAAAAACAATATCTAATTTCGGTCCATTGCCCTTGAACAACCCTGATGTTACTAACCACTTATCTCATTTTTATATATTGTTTTCGCAACGTTGCATCCTGAAAAATCCCAAAAATTCCTAATCTATTTCCTGGAGACGAAAACTTCATATTTAGAGCAAATAATGTAAAAAAATCGAGACATTGACATTTGTAAATAATATTCAAAACATTTCGTTAGAATTAAAATGCGAGGAATTTATGAGAATTATAACGGGCGGGAAGCAGAAAATAATTAACGAGTTGAAATAGTGTTGAAATATGATTGGAATGTGGATGAAAACAAATTGGATTGAAAATGGATTTCGCTAAAAACTTTAGTTTTCAAAAGAGATTGGCTTGGAATTTAGTAGAAATTTTGCGGAGAATAGATTTGGTTGAAATCTATAGTTGAAAACAAATTTAGCTAAATTTTAGTTGAGTGAAAACTTGGCTGAAATTTAACTGAAAATACATAAGATTTGGTTGAATTCAAGGTGAGAACAGATTTGGTTTAAATCTGGCTGAGAATAGATTTGGCTGAAATCGAGTTGAAATTTAATTAAAAACAAATTTAGCTAAATTTTAGTTGAAGTAAAACTTGGCTGAAATCTATAGTTGAAAATTGATTTGGCTAAAAAGTAGTTTTGAAAAGATACTATTTGGTTGAAATGTAGTTAAAAACAGATTTGTTAAAAAAATCTGCTTAAATTTGGCTGGAATCAAGTGGAGAACCAAATGTAAATTCTAGTTGAAGGAAAACTTGGCTGAAATCTGTTAAAAATCTAGCTGAAGAAGTGCTGAAAAATAAAAATTTACAATTTTATTTTGATCAAGTGAAGATAGTAAATCCCATTATTAGTAATATGATGTCACGAGGGCAAAGCCTGTGATAATTAAATTGTAATGCCATCATTAGGATTAATTTGGCTTAATGATCTACTGCAATTAAGCTGAAATTATTGAATATTCATCAGCGTTTATTTTTGTTTAAATTGCGATGCATTCGGTTTATAACGATGCAATTTTCTATCATTTTTCAATTATTTATCAATTATTTGATTATATTAAACTGGAAATTTATACAAATTGATGGTGAGGTTTACGATCACAAAGCATAATTTCTATCTATTACAGCTTTTTTTTTACTTTATTTTTTATGTATTTTCTTGGAAATGGTTCCGTGGACATTTTTAAGGTTCCTCGACGTTTTTATCACAATTTAGATTGTTATTTTGGCGTAAACTGGGCAGAACTGACCAAATGCAGCCAGGCCAAATGGGAAAACAAGATGTAGGCTCCACCCTCGATGCAGACAAATTGCTCTCTAGTTTCAGAAAAATAGCACACTTTCTGCAAAAAATATTTGGTTTTTATGCATACAAATATTATACCTTCCTTGCAGAAATATTCTACTGTTGCTGTAGAAAAACTAGTTTTCCTGCAAAATACAAGAGCCTATGTCACAAAATGAGAAATATTCAAAATATTGAAACAAAAATAACATTTAAAAACAACAATAACACATAATAAAAATGAAAAAGTTTGCATACGCTTGTTTACAGATTATTTTTCACATTTCCAGAAAAGCAATTATTTTTGAAAATCCTTCGCTCGTTATTTTCTCAGAAAATGGCAGGAAACAAACAAAAGTTTCGCAATTAAAACGAGCTTTAACATAAAATATGCACGCTTTTAAGGCATTAAGGCAGATGGAACAGCCTCCTCGGGCGCCTATGGGCCCCAAAGGAAATTGAGCACGTGCTGGCATTCCATTTAGGAATTTCAGCACGTGCAAGCATTCCATTTAGGAACTCGAACATGCGCAAGAATTCTATTTATGAACTCGAGCACGCGCATGCATTGCATTTAGGAACTCAAGCATGTGCACGCATTCCATTTAGGAATTTCAGCACATTCTCGCATCCCATTTAGAAATTTGAGCACGTGCAAGCATTCCATTTCGGAACTCGAGCACGCGCACGCATTCCATTTAAGATTTCAATAATTATTCCATTCACAATTTAGTTTATTGTTAATTCCACAACCGTTTTTGACTGAAGATTTCATCCATTGTTTAGCTGATTGTTAAACGTAAGTGGAATTATCTTAGTTCAGTTTTTTTTTAAATAACATATTCTGAAGTATCCGTCCGTTGTTTTTTTAATGCGTCAGATGTCATTTGTTGAATGATTTTTCAGAAATGATGCAGCACTAAATGATGGATAAAGGATGCGGGTTTTCAGTTGATGTTGATGTAATTAGTATTTCCATTTGTTAATAAAATTGCATTTGAATAAAGTATGTCTCAATTTATTGACAAGGTAAAGGTATAATAATATTCTTTTTCATGTGCCAGATGAAAGGTACTCTGACACACCGTTATTTCATGCTCTTCCATGATACCAAAAAAGGTTTTATATTTGCGACAAATTATAACTGTTCTCCATAAAACCAATATTCTTTACAGTGCTATAGATTTAATTAACAGACTTATTAAACTTAACTCAAACGTATTTATGTATTAGTTATCAAGAAATAATTGCATTTTTTTTATAAAGTTTTTAACACGCCTACCTTCACCGAAATATAATTTGGGACACCCTGAACTATCCGGAAACTGCAAAGACACGGTAAAGAATATCTTTTAACCCCTTAACGGTTACGTAAACTATTATAAATTTTCAATCAACAAATTGGGCAGTAATACTCGTGCTCAGGTCCTATAACAGTTCTTCCAATGTTGTTTCACCAGGGCAAAAACTCCTCACTTCACCTGGATACCTAGAAATTTAATAGAAAAACACGATCAGAATTCGGTCCAATGCCGTTGATGTTACTCACCACTTATCTCATTTTAAATATTCCTCGGCGAGAAATTTTTCCAAAAAATGCGAGGAAACAAACAAAATTTTCGCAATTAAAATGAGCTTTAATATAAAATATGCACGCTTTTGAGGCATTCGCATAAAAATACAACACGATTAAAAGCGGGCGCAGGAAAATTAATAAAAAATCTCGCTTAGATTTTTATACCACAACTTGCGCCAACGCTCCTTATTTTTGATCATTACTTAGTATTTCTATCATTTGATTTATACCATCCTATTAAAAAATTTGGGAGGTAAAATACGAGTCTAGTGACATGTTTTCGATATGAATAATAAGGCGAAAGTGAAGCAAAAAAGCGCTGGGTTCCCCCTAAAAATAAAATACAAATTGTTTACCTGATATTTCACCACTTATTAATAATAAAATAAGTTCAAATTAAACCTCATAGAATTGGATTTTATGAAAACAATATATTCCCGATCACTCTGACAAGTTTTTCCTTTATAACCTGTTAAATGAAATACAGTGGAACCTCGGTTTACGAACTTAATCCGTTCTTCGACCCTGTTAGTGGACCAAAAAGTTCGTGATCCGAATTATTTTCCTTTATAAAATGGCTAAAAAATTAATAAAATTAAATTAATGCCAATTGTAATAAATATTTTCACAATAAAATCAAGTGTGGTGATGATTTTGCGGGGGAACCCTTTTTAGCGAGGCGATAACATGATATTGCCTACAACTTTTCTGCAGAAGAAAAAAGCGGATAAAGAGCTTAACTGACTTTTCTGATAACGCTCTTATTCGTAATCCACGATTGAAATATAATCAAATTAATAAAAACATTTTTTCTCTATTCCTGCAGCGGTATTCAAACATTTTTAAGATAGATTCGCACAATTTTTTAGATAAATTTGCACAACATTTTAGACAAATTTGCAAACTATTTTAGACCAATTTGCACAATATTTTAGACAAATTTGCACAATTGTTTAGACAAATTTGCACAATATTTTAGACAAATTCGCACACATTTTTTGACCAATTTGCACACTTTTTCAGACAAATTTGCAAAATTTTTTAGACCAGTTTGCACAATATTTTAGACAAATTCGCACACATTTTTAGACCAATTTGCACACATTTTTAGCAAATGTGCACAATTTTTTAGACCAATATGCATAATTTTTTATGCAAATATGCACACTTTTTTAGGCAAATGTGCACACTTTTTCAGACAAATTTGCACAATATTTTAGACAAATTTGCACAATTGTTTAGACAAATTTGCACAATATTTTAAACAATTTCGCACACATTTGTAGACCAATTTGCACACATTTTTAGCAAATGTGCACACTTTTTCAGACAAATTTCAAATTTGCACACTTTTCAGACAAATTTGCAAAAAATTTTTGACCAGTTTGCACAATATTTTAGACAAATTCGCACACATTTTTAGACCAATTTGCACACATTTTTAGCAAATGTGCACACTTTTTCAGACAAATTCGCCCAACTTTTTAGACAAATTTGCACACTTTTAGACAAATTTGTACAATTTTTAAACCAATTTGCCCAATTGTTTAGACAAATTTGCACACTTTTAGACAAATTTGCACAATTTTTAGACCAATTTGCACAATTGTTTAGACAAATCCGCACAATTTCGTCATATTTCACGTACCAGGGTTTCGCAACAACAAACGTTTTGAAAACCGCTGCCAGAATCTATCCCGAAACACGGAAGCGACAAAACGTTAAAACCTGGACAAAAAAACGTATCGGTCCTATACGAAACAAAAAGTGTTTTTGTTTTTTTTCCGAGGCGAGCTTCGGACCTTTCCTAGACGACGAGACGAACAAATTATTTACAACGGATTATAGAAATCTTATAAAATTCGCCTTAAAACGAATTTTTTCCCCATCCGCCCGTCTGTCCGCGCTCACGGGTGTCATGGCGGAAGACCGGCAGACGAGAAAAAACGTCGTTTTCTGTTTGTTTGTTTTTAAGAAAACTGTACAGAGCCCTGTCACGTCCGAGATCTACTCTCCTAGAAATCACAGCAGCTTCGATGCGCTCTTCCCTCCGACTTTCAACTTCAAAAGTGATTGAATTATTAGCAGCGAGAATTAAGACAGGAGACAGAGAGACTTCCTACATTTGCGTCCAAACAATCGGCGGATTCCTAAATGCCAAAAAAACAAAAGTTTAGCCACAATTTCGAGCGAGTCGTCCATGCATCGCAGAATTGCGAGCGCCGTAGCGACACGTACGTTGGTGGTTTCGCCACATTTAGGAATACGCCGATGTTCGAGCCGGGTGGTTTTATCAGAAGCCGGCCGTGCCGCCGCCTTTTCGAGCGTCCGAATAGGCGTGCAGCCGGCATTCGTCGTCCCTGGATATGGCGACCACGATCGGTCCTCCCGTGTCGTACATTTTGCACACGTGGCCCAGCTGCTCCAGGCTCTTCAGGTGCTCCTGTAAAATACAATTTTGAAAAAAAGAAGAGTCCGCACCGAACGGGAATATCACGGAGCCAGGTTCTTACGAATCTCCGGAACATGCCCTTAACGCTGCAAAACAAAATAAATGCGGCCATGCGAGACAACTATAAATGAAAAAAAATTGAATAAATACATCTACGGGGAGTGTAAAAAAAAGCGACGGATCGGAACAAACGATAATTTTAAAAAAAAGCTACGGTCAACGCCAAATCGGATACGGCATTTTTATATATAAATCTAGTTACCTCGTCGAAATCCTTTTCGTAGAGCAGCTGATGTGGAAACAGCTGATGGTGGACACGGCGCCGATCGATGGCCATTTTGATGTCTTCGTTTAACCACAGGTTCCTAATTGCGACCTGAAATTGTATCGAACAATAATGATGAGCTACAATCTTTCAATAAATCAACTTAAGGTCCCAAGCTTCATCCT
This sequence comes from Julus scandinavius, assembly GCA_034696685.1. Taxonomy (NCBI): domain Eukaryota; kingdom Metazoa; phylum Arthropoda; class Diplopoda; order Julida; family Julidae; genus Julus; species Julus scandinavius. Next base: position 11,046 of record JAQGAE010005269.1, read on the forward strand.
TCTCGAAACAAGGTGAAAATACTTTCGGAATCCTGGACTAGCGGACATTTGTCCAGATAGCCAGCGGCGTAGCGAGGCGAGGAATGGACAGGGGGAACAGCTGCCCCGGGCGCCGGTCAGTAGCGTGACGTCTGCTGGCAAAGGCGATGGCGGGGAGGTGAAAGGAGACGTGAAACTTCTCCTGCTTTCGGGAGGTCTGCGCCACGGTTTCGAAGAGTGACCACTGTGAAGATTTGATGCGACAAAACTGGGCGGGATAAGGTCGTAAACCGGAGCTGTTTGTTTGTTTGTTTGTTTGATTTTTAACGTTGGCCTATTTCTGCAACACGAGGGCTAAACACCAACCTGGAAATTTAGCCTACGAGGGGGGACTTCCACCCCCTCTCGAGGGGTCTTTAACGTGCAACAATCAACACGGGACCTCGGT
>JAQGAE010005270.1:0-11464 GCA_034696685.1 Julus scandinavius
AATTTTATCGGGAAGAAAGTTTTAAGTCACTACAGGACCCAAATCTTTTATCCCGACTGCTATTCGAAATTTCAAATGTAAAAAAAAAAAAAATTATCGCATATTTTTTACCGTTTGAAATAAATTTTGATTGTGTGATGTCACATTACCGAACCACCCCCCCCCCCCTTAGTCACAATTGTCACAAAAAACAAGCAACCCACCCAACCCCCTAGGTGGGACCTAATTTTTGAATGGCCCCTTATCCAAAATAAACTATTTATGAGATGGTTAGTAAGCATGGCGTAAAAATGTGACTGCATGTCTGTAAAAAAAAAACAATGACGGCCGCCAACTTTTCACCTGCGAGGTGAAGAACTATTCGAAACGCTACAAAATCTCGTTACAAATCTCGTTTACAGCGGCCATCTTGCAGGAACTAGGCCACACATTCCACCCGAGACCTACAAACTCTTCTTCCTTACTCTTCCTTCTCCTTCCTTTAAATTACGTATTCTTACCCTCTGGCTTTCTATCAGTTTACCGTTACTGTTACTGACCTCAACATGGTTAGAGAAAATGAGCGATGTTAACTAGGGCAAATAACCACTCCATGGCAGCACAGACAGGACAGGGCCTCTTGAGGTAACCAAAGCTTAGATCCCGGCCAAATATTGTTTTTTTGTTTATAAGTCAGGCCAACAAGTTAAAAAATTTCTCACCTCCGATAAATTCCCCTGAGAATATTTGGCGCCCAGGGCAAAACACCCAAATTTGTGCCCCTCCCCTCTATCCTTGTTGTACAATGCATCCTTAAATCTTGCAGGAGTTGCAGCATGGATCGTTTGGGCAGCTAGGACACTGACAAAGACACCCTTTTTAAATTTTCTAAGAGAGCCATAGTCCTCAAAAAATCATAAGGCCCTGACAAAATGGCCCTTCTTCCAGCAATGGCATTTGCAAATAGCTAGAACGGTTCATAATCCTACAAAAACTGTATATTTGAAAGAATCTCCCATTATGCACCCTAAACATACTTAGTACAGTAGAACCTGTCTAAATGCATACGCTTGGGACCGGTGAAAAATATGCCTTAGGACAGGTTCATTTATATACGCGGGTCCCAAGTTGGGACAGAAACCTTTTATGCGCTTAGAGAGGTTTTTCATTTACACGGGATGCATTTAGACAGGTTCTACTGCACTTGCACAAATTCCATCAATACTTTAAGACTAAAAATAGTAATATCGCAAGCAATATCACACTATAACTAATGGATTAGGAGCCATGCAATGTCAACTAAATTTCTTCAACAAAAAAAATTTAACTAAAGTTTTACAACTAAAAAAAATGCGGGGATATGTTCCTCATTGAACGTGAATTAATTTTCACAGTATGTGCGAAAATTCACAACATGAAACAACAAAAAGTTATTTATTAGAATATACTTTCTTTACATTTCAGATTTTCGGAACTATCATTACATACTACTTGCTGGCTAAATTGACATGAAAGAATTGCCACCAGAATAAAGATCAACTGATGCAATTCTACGGAAATCCAACTTATCCACATATCACAAACATGTTTGCGAAACCCTGTTTCATTTTCGTGTTTCACCTAGAGTGTACTAGGCATCATGACGTAAGTTCAGCTTATAAGTCATCTAGATAGGTCAATCTAATTACGGCAGGTCATCTGAAATGATTGCGGAAGAGTAATAGAGTACGTTTCTGATATGCATACAGCACAGACCCAATCGCACATCAGACTGGTTTCTAATCAAGACTGATTAATGCTCAGGTTTTTATTATTTTCATGCAGATGATAACAGTGGCATTAAACTGGTTTCACCGCATTTAAATAAGTCATGACCCGATTCGAAAGTATCGCAATAACCCCCAGAAGGCTCCATTCGAATTATACACACTGCAGGGGGGGACTAGTTGGATAAGTAAAGGAAGGGTTAATTGGATCGCAATCAGGAAAGTCAGAGCAAGGCGTAGAGATAGCAATAACCTGTGAAATACTGAAACAACGTCATTCGCCACTGACAAATTTGATTCGTTATACATTATATACGTTTACACAAGTATAACGAAATTTAAATATTTTGAAAAACAAGAATCAGATTATAGTTAGAACATTTCATTTCCTTTAGTTAGGGAAAGGCAATTGGTTACTTGCATAAAAATTCTAGTTGGTTATTAAACTTTTGCCTAGATTTATAAATTCGGTTAAACGTCAAAATAGCACATTTCAGCGTCATTTGTTTGACAGAAATTTCTACGAAATCCATATCTCGATACAACGAAATTTTGCTTTTTGATGAAACTCCTACGGCATAAGAAAATGTCGCTATCTTTGCAACAACAAAATACTCCGGAAAAAAACGGAATTAAGAACCTGATCGTCTTCGAAATTCCTTTAAAAATTGACTCCCCCTACCCCCTGTCCATTATAGTCCAGAACACCCACCCCCTCCTTCATATACATCCTTTCTTAAAAGTAGGGTGTCCAGAAAACTTATTGGAACATAATAATTTCCATCCCATATATTTCCAAACACCACTCTTGCTACCAATTCCACGATATTTTCTCCAGATTTTTCTGATTAACGGAAATTTACTAACATCGAAGAGAAATGCCATCATTAAATTGGTGTTTAACACGAATTTTGGCATAATACCCGACTTTATCCGAGGTTTTTAAAATTCAAGTACATGTGGGACTGGGGACACATTTATTCTTGTGTCCATTTCCCCTTTCACTGATCTTTAAAACTGTAATTAATCAGAAAAATCAAGGAGTGAAATTTCAAATACAGTATAACAACTTCTTGTTAAACTTGGTTACAGAAACTATTTTCAAACACAATTTACAATGATGTGCAGCAAATGATAACATTATTTTCTGCAACTAAGATTAAATGGGGATTTTGCCTACGAGGGGGACTTCCACCCCCTCTCGAGGGGTCTTTAACGTGCAACAATCAACACCGGACCTCGGTTTAAACTCTTGTCCGAAAGAGCCGCCACTTACGGAATTTCTCCCATTTGTATAAAATTCCACCGACCTCGACCGTCGGCGTCGGCACCAATCTTGTTATTTACATGTATTTCAAGCAAAGAACTTACAAAACGGTAGTGAAAGTATACTTCCTTTACAATTCATCTTTCTCCAACAATGTTTCCGCTTGCTCATTTGAGAGCATGTCACACTTCCATAGTGAAATGACTTACAAACAAGGTAAACGGGATTTAATCTCTGAAAAGGAATCTTGAATTCTGAAGTAAAATGGCCTCAAAGAGAGTAAAAACAAAAACAAAAAAAATTTCACCATTGAACTTAAGATGAGCCAACCTGAGTCACCAAAAACGACATTCCGAACAAGAGGTCAGGTACGACCAGACACCATCGGCATACAAAAATATCACCTTGCAACATCTCCTCATAGTGTAAATTCGCTTTTAAAGATATTTCATGAGATAAAATATATTATCTCATAAAACTATGACTAGGCATGCAGACTTCCCAAATAGGCTACCATGTGCGAAAATTTAATTCCTTGGCCGATATTTGGCTACTGTATTAAATAATGGTTAAAGAAAAATCTCAGTAGTCAAAATTAAAGCCTTTAAATGTCTTAACTAATCCTCGATAGGACTTATTCCATTTTACAGCTTCTAAAATCAATGATGGTTTGATTCTAAACTTAATAGATACCATTTTTTTTTTGGACTCTCGATCATTGGGTCCAATCGTTATCTATCGAATATTACAAGTTTTTCGTGATGCCGATGGGCTTTCCAACCATGGATTCCAACCACGGTCCATTTGGTTTTATCTTATCCAAGACAATTTTATTGGATACAACTGGTTTCACAGCAAATCCATGTGATTCCACTACTTTCAGCAAGATTCCAGTTTATTCTTCTGATCTTACAAATAGCATCCATGATTGTGTCCCTTGGGGATTCCATTATTTCAATGATTTCAATTATTTTTTTAATCCATTCTTAATTTTTAATCCATATTTCTTTAATCCATTGTATCTAATAGTATTTCATTGATTCTATTGCGCTTTAATGGCTTCAATGCAGTTTATTTTATGGAATCACTTGCGATTCCAGTTGAATCTGTCGATTCAACGATATTACATTGGTTGTAAAACTTAAGTTAATGTAAAATTCTTTCATTCACTCAAAATTACTATATTCCAAACCAACTTTTTCAAGGTGGCTAGATGTAATTGAATTTCATTACCTTCCTAAAGTTAACTAGAGTGAGTACATTTGATTTCACAATTTCACAAGTTCCACCAACTTTGATCCCAAATTTGACAAAATGAATCTACCAAATTCACAGTTATACAATTTGGCGGTATCGACGAAGGAGTAAGTTTTCCTCTTCGATTTCAAGAAAAACTCACAAGTCTAGACTGTCTAGTTCGATTGAGTCAATAATCATTCCAAAATGCTTTCATTAAATTCTGGATGTATCAAAAGTCATTTCCGCAAACGAAATAGAAATCCATGGGTTTTGGATTGCTCGATTCAAGCCAATAATTCAAAAGAATCCTTTAAGATTTGCGTTACTCATTCCATAGACAATTGCAGGTGAAATCTCAAAAATTCACCACTTCAAAACCTCACAAATGCTGCTAAAAAGCTACACTGCATGGCATAGTTCCTAGCGACCCCTATGGAGCATTTCTCCAAACTGGCGCACAACAATGCTGCCAGGCCTACAAACTACAAAAGCTAGTTTATAAACAACAGAAAAATTTTGTGTCCTACCGCTTCGTACTTGTTGCCCTTCGCCTTGTCCATAGCCTTGTTGGCGTTCTCGTAGTCGACGAGCAGGCACGTCCTCCTGAAGAGCATCTCCTTCTCAGCCTCGACGTAGCGGGCGTAGAGATCCAAGGTTGCGCCGAGGAGGGTATCGTCGTTGTAGCACTGCACCTCAAAGCCCTGTTTCAGGTCATTCAAGCCATCGGAGAAGCGTGCCATCAGCCTTCGAGGAAAAATAACCTTAGATTAGATTTTGATTAGGATAGAAGATTCGATTAGAATTTGTCCGAGGGGAATAAAATGCAATTTCTTGTTTAAGACAAGAAATCCAATCATAAAAATTTCTTTGAAAAAAAAGGTATGATTCAAGCTGTGATATCAAAGAAGTTATCTTTTAACATTTAAAAAAATGATTGAATGTAGTTTTCTCAAAAACGCATTTCCTAGTAAAAAAAACCACTTACGTTTCCAAATAAAGCCAGTTTGTTTTTTATGCCTATTGGCTTGAAATATACACTCACAGTTACCAACCACAAACCAGTCCAACCCAAAATCATTACATGAAAGTTTTTAAAATTTATAACATGCATATTGCTGCTTACCTATGAACTACACCGTTATAACCCTCATTAGTGCCAATACCAAGATTTAGAGCTGTGGAGAGATGGCCTAAGGCATTGCAAAGCCCTTAAAAAAGAACAACGGCAGCAAATTAATGTGGGAACCGAAATTTCCCAAAAAAACTTCAGCTCCCCAGACAGAGACTTAGTGTTAGAAATTTGTACTACTTACTATGTTGCGCATAAACCATTTTATTGAAATCATCGCTAGTTGTTTTTAAGATGTCACCATATTCGCTCACCCAATCACGTTCCTTTTGAAAAAACTCTTCACAGTCCTAATTTAAAAACAATTGCAAATCGAAAATGAATACATTAAATATCAAATATAAAAAATGACGTTTCATCAAGAGTGGAACTTGCCTTATGTGTGGCCTTCCTATTTTCCATCCTATCCGATATTCGGCTTAGAATTCCTTTCTTTGTCTTCGTCCGTGCTGGAGCCTTTGATATACAAATAAATCAGAGTTTAGAAAACTGAACTCTAACAGGTTCTCAAACAGAAACAGAAAATTTATGAGTTTCACATAACAGCTACAAAGACAGCAGAAATCTGCTACAGTAGAACCTGTCTAAATGCATCCTGTGCAAATGAATAACCTCTCTAAAAGCATAAAATGTTCCAGTTCCGACCAGTGCATAAATAAACCTGTATAAAAGTATATTTTACACCAGTCCCAAAAGTATGCTTTTAGACAGGTTCTACTATATAATTTTTTCTCAATCACAGTAATTATATTTCAGGGACAGTATTATTAAACTCATTAATACGATTTTAAAATATTAAACGTTAAAGATGGGGCAAAAAGTCTATTTCAAATATCGTAAATAGACGCAAAATTAGTACATTTGAGTAAATTTTTAGAATTTAATATTGATTTTGGTGTTTACCAAAAGCATGCAAACTCGCATAGCACAACTGCGTGGCAGGAAAGTTCACTGACTCAAAATTCATTAGGGGCCTTTACCCGAAAAGGGCTTTTCCCCCACCACATGCCAACAGACCCTCCTAGCCCCTCTTGAAGACGTCCTTTTTGAATGGCCCCTTACAGTAATAATTGCAGACTTGCATACATAGTAAAATCATAATGTTATTTGTAACAACAATCGATAATTAAATGTCACAAAGAGTAATTTTAGGACACAGTAATTACGAGGACATAACGGGCTTTTAACCGTCAATTATTGCAACCTTATTACCTCTGGCTTCGTTAAAAACATTTCTAATTGAGGATCTTGTCCAAAATAACTATGAGAAAGCAAAAGATTGATGTACCTGAAATTGAAAAAAAAAATGCAGAATTTCGTTTATAAAAACTTTGACAATGTTCTAAAAATAAGATAAGAACGGATAAATACATAAAAACCATGAGCATCGGAAAAATATTTACTTTTCCATGGCATGACACTCCTTGTGGAACTCATCCCCCACCAAAGTCCGTGTGGAATTTCCCAACTGCTTGCGTGATTTGGCTTCCGCCATTTCGGTGGTGATGGCAGGCTTTGGCGGAATAGGAGGAACCTAAAGATGTGAAGAAAAAATTAGGATACTTGCCAGAATAAGCAGTTTCATCATCCACTATAAATTCAAAAGCAACACTTGCTATGATTCCGTCGATGTTGCGTGCAGTGGTTATGCAGTGCTCCAGCCATTCCAAATCCTCGTATTGCCGTTGAATTATGTGCTCTTCGAAAGTACCATCAGTCTGAAAATGTAACATATGCTTGATTAATATCACCATGTAAATTGAAATGCGATAGGATTAAATGCTATACTAAAGCTTAATCCTTCCATGTTATAAGATTATTTTTAGAAACCTTACAAGGGCCTGCTAATCACTAAAGCTCCCCAAATGAGAAAGCCTTTGTGCAGCTTAAACCTTTGCATGATCCAAAAAAAAAAAATGCTCACAATTGGGTCATCTACCACTAGTCACATTCCAGGAATTCCCTTTAAACGCCATGCCTGCCTAAAATTGCGATCAAGGCACATTCCACAATATGCAAGGGTTCAAGGTCACACACTTTCAATGATTAAGTAAAATTCCAATATCTCACAAGCCAAATAAATTCTGGAAATGCCAAATTACAAATGTAAATGATTTTCGAGTAGAATGAATCTTCCACCAAAACACTGGAAAATTTGAAAATTTGAAAACCAAATAATTCCAACAAAACTCAACTAAATTTTTAGCAATCGATATTAGATTTTTGCCACGTTTACTTATTTTTTTACGAAAATAAATGGAAATGATTTTCTCCCAATTTAAATTTCATTATTCAAATTATTTTAAAAAGTAAACATTCATAAGCCACTCAGCTAGTTTGACCTTAGGACCATCTTAAGTTTAAAATATGTGCTTAGTTTCACGTGATAGAAATTAAGTAGCATGCATGGTGCGCAAGTTCTGCCACTGACAGTGTCGAAATCTTAAAAAATTAATATGCGTACAGTAATCCCCATATTCATTGTTTAATTCACAATGGTTTGAAGTATTGCGTTGCTGTATCTATTCTATTCATTGTTACAAATTTATTTTTGTCTTTAGTGCATGTGTCCAATCTGTGGATCATGGGCAACTTTTAACCCTTTTGTGATGCCCTTTTACCAGTTACCATCGCATAGTCTGCCACTCTACAAAATATTAGATGTTTTGATGGGCAACATTTGAGAATTTGGTAATAAACATACAACTAACCCGAATGATCTTGATTGTGTACATCACCACATCCCCATCCTTCGTTATCTGGTTGGTGAAGCGGACCGTGTACTTGGGGTCAAAGGGCTCTGGCGGTGCAGGAGTAGAAGCCGAGGACGAGAAGCCGCTGACCGTCTCCACGCTGGGGGTGTCCATCGCTGCATCGTTTAATGTGTTCACTTGGTCACCTGATCCCTGCTAGAAACATACGGAAAATGATGCGACAAGACTCGTAACTGTGAGGCAAACCACCTGCAGTGGAGCTTCCATTTCCAGTTGGTCCCGTTGGTCAAAAACTAAAGCTCAAGCTTTATCTCTTCCAAGCTGCATCTCAAGCTAAAGATTGACACCCTACCACAGTTACTGAGTCTCACATTTGCTGTTTTGAGCTCGCCTTGGCAATTTTTCCTTGCAGCTGTGGTATGCATCTGGAACTTGAGACACAACTTGGTCTCAAGCTCATGCATTTGTACAACTGTGGTACGGGGGTAACAGTTCTTACTGTTGTTCTCACACAATTGTGTCAAAAACCTAGTTGATAATTCAAAAATATCATCACTTCAACATCACTGGAATATTAGTACACATTACAAACCTGACAGGGTCCTGGACTATTTATAACTGCAACGTGCACATAAATGAGATAATGAATAATTGCATTTAAAAAAAACCTAGTTAAAATCCAAATAACCAGGCTAGGTTTACTGAAATACAAACCTCACAGTGTAAACATGGGTTACTAGTCATGGCACCTCCCAAGATTTTCGAATCGATTTTCATGGAACTCATTGCATTCGAAGAGACACAGCAATGGGGGAATTTGGTTTGCACTTGCAGAATTTAATTTTATCATCGCATGAGCAATTGAGTACATAAAATGTCGAAATATTTACCATAACTCTTCCAAAGATGAGATGTCGATCCCATGGAGCTCATTCGAAATGGGGGAGGATTGCCGACGCCGAGAGGCAGCGCCATCTAGCGAACAAATAATAAGGTTATACAAATGCCCCTTAAAAAAGGAGTCTTCTTGGATCTTTAATCTTGAACATATACTAATCTACTCTACCCTAATAAAAACTTGTCTTGGAAACACTTTTTGTATACACAAAATAAATAAAAAGTTGCTAAAAGTAAAAGATTCTTTCAAAACAAAAACTTATGCATTTGGGGACCTTTAATTGTTTGTGCACAAAAAATTGTGTTTACAACAAACAAAACTGTCCTCTGTTTAGGTAAAAATACAATCTTTAATAAAAACCTATATTGACAACACTTGTATACATAAAATAAATTTTAAAAAAACTGCTTTAAAATTACAAATATTTCCATTTAACGAGGAAATATAATAAAAAAAAAACTGTTTGTACACAAACAATTTTGTTTACTACATACAAAACTTCCCTCTAGCGAGCAGAAGAAATTACAGGGCTGTTGCCACTGATTACGAAACATACAAAAATGTCTAGAAATATTAAAAATTTCATTAGAAATTAAATGTACAACTGCAATTATTAGATTTTTTTAATTGAATGCAGAATTCAACTTATTTTTGATGAATGCCTATCACATGTGGTATATTGCAGTTAAAACAATGGTCATCCTTTGTAGCAATGCCAAATATTAAAATTGCCGGAGAGAAGATAATAAACATCTTCCTGAGCATTAACAAGGATGAAATGGATAGCAATGCTTTAAGTTCATTTTTGAAACAACTGTTCAACTGTTTCCACATGACGAACTTTTGTTTCTGAAAAAAACTTAATTTATCTGTGTAATACAGTGCATGCAAACTTCACTATGATTATAAATAAAATTAATCCTTACCAAATTCCCCGCTCGCAAGAATATTTCCAACGATAAACCTCCTTGTGTGCACAAGAGGAAGGGGGTAAACCCATTATGGACGTCCACTAATGATAGTATATCAGTGGAAGGGGAAATGGACACCAAAAAAACGTGTCGTCAGTCCCAAATATACTTGAATTTTTAAAATCTCGAAATAGTCAGAAATTATGCCTAACGAGAAGGGTGCTAGGAAATTTATAGGATGGGCCTTTGTATGTTCCAACAAATCTTCTGGAAACTCTACTTTATATAACATCAAGGTGTGGAGCAGGTGCGGCCTGGGCTAAAATGGACACCATGTGGACTGGATTTTGTTTTGGAAAAATAAAAATGTCACCCATTATTAAAAATAATAACCATGCAACCACTTAATGGTTGTTTGGTTAGGTGGAGATTAGAGGGCCAAATACTACTAACGTCATAGAAAGCTTAATCATCTAGGTCACGACCGATTTTTAGAGGAACTAACCCTGCATTTGCCTGGAAACAATTTCGGCATAATTACAGACTTTTTCCAAGGTGTTACAAATTCAAGAACATTAACCGATGGCTTTGATGAAAGTAAAGACAAAAACTTGTAAATACTTAAGTAACATGGTAGTATTTTTATTGTAGTGCATCACCGGGATCCAGATGCAAGGGCGGCGCTCGTCCTAAACGAGTGACTAAAATTTATAATTCTACTGACAAATATTTACATTTAGGGTTGTTGTAAGTACAACCAACACAACCGGTTAATCTCAGATTAAAGAAAGAAGAGAGCAGGCGATATCCTTCCCAAAACTGAACCAAACTGCTAGCAGCAATCCTTTTTCACCAATTAAAAGCTCGCCTCGGATACGCCATCGTTACCCCAAATGTGGCATGGTAGCATCGGCAGTGAGACAAACATAAGAGAAAATGATATACCCGGGAATGCGGAAACTCCGTTAGCTGATTTTATCGAAGTTAAGTTGAAGGCAGAAGCAAGGCAGCCGACCGCAGTTCATTCGTCCTTCTTATTGTGTTCGGTTCCATCCAGTCGATCAAGCTTGGTCTGAAAAGTGTAAAAGCAGAATCGGTGAATAAAATGCTTTCAATCCCAGCAATTTTTTTTCCACTTTTCTTGATAAACAAAGCTCTGTTTAAAAGTGGAAGACATGAAATTCTATCTAATGCTCTCACAATCTCAGAAAATTCTTGAATTTGTCAAGAAATCTCTAAACTTTCATGAATGTTAAAGACTACAACAGGACGTCCAGTTAACTTTCTGGATAAAACTCTAATATTATATACCCCCATCCCTCGACTACCTTGAGTAATAATTAATAAGTTTTCATTTATACAATTTAAAAATCGATTATTGTAAGCAATCACACCAATTCTAATTGATCACACTAATTTTACGATGCTCTACAACATCCCAATTGAACTTTTCCTATCACTTTCAATGGGTGAAATTTTAAAACACAATTCTAGCCAAACCAAAAGAGATTAAATAAAAATAAAAATTGTCTAAAATAGCTTGATAAATCAGCAATGGTAT
>JAQGAE010005271.1:0-11463 GCA_034696685.1 Julus scandinavius
GGTTTCATTAATTTAAAATTAAGTTTTTTAATATTTTTAAGTATTTTAACAAATAAAATTATAAAAGAATATAGAATCATTAAAAAATAATGGGCGGGGGGGGGCAGTAAGCAACGGGTTGTGACATAATTTATGGATCACCCCTTGTTAAATCAGCCATGGAAGATTAGAGTATACTCGGCATATACAAATCCATACATGGTTGAAAAATTAAACTTTAGTTTGAGAAAATTCCTGAAAAATTCACTGCCGTTTCCCTGAATCTCTTGTGTTTTCCAAACGTGGAAGTTTGATTTTCTCGTTCCTTTGAAACCGGTTGTGCCAATGGGAACATGAGGCAATGCGTTCCGAAATGCATTGCTGAACGTCACGTCGTATCTTTCGCATCAATGAGCCGAGCGTAATTAGAAAACTGGCTGTCAAAAAACTCGTTAGGTGCAGTGCATTTCGAGCATTCCTGAATGGGAGGGCGCTAATGTAGCTATGGAGAAGTGAGTTACTCGAGCAGCACCATGCACGTGGCCAAAGGTATTTTCGGGGCGCTCGGGGGCTTACACCTGTCTTCGACTTAATGAAATCAACTGTGGGTCCACCCCATCCCCCCTCCCCCTCGGCCTAATAACCGAAAAACCCCCCAAATAAATATTTTTAATCTCGCCCCTTCATGACAAACATTTAACTCTCGGAAAGATGCGCTGCACACGTGGTGCTACAGACTCTAACTCAATAAACTACTCAAGGAAAGACAGCTGCGAACGCCCTCTGGTAACCGGGGCAGATTCTTTAGTCTTGCTCTGGGTGCAAATCATTTACCCTTTAAAAACCACCGAATCACCATCAAACTAATGAAAACGAGAAACGAGCCTCTTATTTGATAGCTCCAACTAATAAAATATAACCAAAAAAAAAAAAAAAAAAAAAAAAAAAAAAGCCCCGTCAGATAGGGAAACTGGCTAGCGAGGGTCCGACAAATTCGTATTGGTTCATAACATCGATTTCACACCTGTTATATGTCTTATCATAAGCTGTGTGGACCTGTCCATATAAATCAACAAAAATCCAAAAAATGGTTCAAATGTCTATGATATTTAGAAATGATGTATTAACGTGTGAATCGTGTTCTACCAAAATGTTGGATCCAGAAAAAAAAAGTTTGTAAAGCTGTATCCACACCAACGAAAACACGTAGCAAAAGCAGAAAACACGAGAACATGCTTCCAAAAGCAAAGGTGTTTAATACCAAAAAAAGCAGGAAAAATGGAGCTTTGATGGAGGTTTGAAATAATAACACTCCTACAAAGCCAATGGGGTAGACCTTGATGTCATTGTCTAGGACCCTATGGCGAAAAGTGGGACAGGTGCTGAGTATATCCTTAGTACAAGCGCCGTAAAGAGGAAACATTTGTTTCCTTTGATCCCGACCACCTCTTGGACATGGACCTCTTGAAACATTGGGACGAAAATTTGATAAGCAAACTTTTATCGACAACATGTTATCAAAGACCTAAAGCCGGCTCTCCACCAAGACGTACATGTACGTATAAACACGTTTTTACAAACATATGCAAATAAGTTTGCCCTCCGGGTTTGTTTCAGCCGCCATTTTGTAAATATATCTAAGTATCAAAATTGTACAGCTATTAAAGACATTTAATAGGTGCACAATAGTGTGAACAAGGCTTATAATACATTTGTGTCATGCCATCTGCGGCAGTGTTCTGGTCTAATATAGCTATACCAACATACGCCATCACAAGAGGGACAACAGTGCGGTGGAGTCTACACTGTGGTGACTACCCTGAGAGATGCACATGGAATCCTATTGGCTCATTTCGGAGCCCTCCGTTGGAAAAGAGCGAACCAATCAAATCAAGTTGTCTGCTAGAGGGTTTCCATTGCTAAAATTGCTCCATGCTCATGTTCATACTGCCCAAGTTGAGGGGTTCGCCTAAACGGGGAGGTCGACCTGCACCAGGTGTAATTGACTAACCAGATAAGTAGAACCAGGATTCGGGGGGGTGGGGGATCCACGGTGTTAGGGGGCGCTGCAGCAGGTTATTTTCTCCTTATATGAAATATGGCGTTTGTCCCTGCCAAGGAGTTTTCAATGAAGGTGGCCTCTGCTTAAGTTATGGACACTGGAGCATTTTTTATCGCCCCTCCACCCTCCTCATCTTTATTATCCACCCCCGACGATAGGGGCGCCATTAACCATCTTATTCAAGGCGCACTTCGAGTGGCAAGAGTTAGTAACTCATTGTGAGAAATGGACGATTGAGCTCGGCCATTTTTCTTTTTATGCCTTGCTATCTGGTGCTTCCATCTCATCCTGGTGAATAGTTTCTAATAAACTACGTCGCGTTTTGTATCAAAAGGGAAGAAGGAGGCAGGCGGGGATGGAGGAGGACACTTAGTGACCCCTTAGCACGGTCACAATTCAACGTAAACTGGTCTTTAAATCCTTTCGATGTGGTCAATTTGGGCGCAGGGTTTTACGGATAAATAAAGCTCGAGCAGAATTAATTCCTGATTACAGTCTACAATTGCAAAGTACTTCAAGTATAGACGACAGGACCACACTGATGTCGAAATTACATTTCAAAGTTTGGCATTATTGTATATTTTTGGTATGTTTTTGAGATGGCAGGCTGCATGTGATTGCTATCTTGACAACGGTTAAATTATTTAGCTGCTATAGCTAGGAAATGTACAAGTTGAAATCAACAGCTATAGATCGTAAAAGAATTCTTATTTGGAAGTCATAATGCAATTATTGCTACATGAACATTGTGCATATATGCAGTGTTAAAAACGTGTAAAAAAGTTTTTTTTAAACATTGGCTTCACCAAAAAAAGTAAATTCAGATTCAAAACAAAATTGAAAATAGAATCTGTATATTCACATATTAAAAGTGTGAAATGATTGAATATTTAGTAATCAAAACTGCGTGTAAAGTATACTGAATTACAATACAGAATTTATATTTTTATATTCATAAACCTTTTTCATATTTTGATATTTTTTGTATCATATAATAACCACTTCGTAAATAGATCTTAAGGCATGTGTGTCGAATAATAACTTGCAATGGAAAATAGTATATAGTTAATCAACTATATATTGGACTCTTTTGCTCTCATATTCTGAGTCAAAGCTTCTGCTCAGTTCATTTTCTACGACCTCTTGCCCCTAGATTTACAGTAGAAACTCGTTTCCTAAAGCGAGACTGCATTCTTAAAATTCAAACAGTTCATTAACACAAGATGGAAGTACATTGCTTCTTCAAATTACTTTTAACTGTTTGGAGAAAATTATTTTCATCTTATGTTTTACTTTTTCATTTGCTAATAATGCATAACTGAAGAGAGGCCCGATGAAAATCGCCCCCATGAATCTTCGTTCTTAAGAACATGTTCCCTCCGAGATGACAGAAATGATGGAAATAAAAAGTACAAAGTATGTGAGGGGTTTGCGTACGTCATTCGTGAGGGACCCCCTACCTGTTACCCACTCATAACGACCTTCTTCCCTCATTCTTCCACCCCCACCCACATTTTCCCCATCCGTCATATAACGTTATAGGGCATACTGTTTTATCAAATTTCACGCAACAATGAGAAATTATATACCATTTTTCACGCGTTTTTGAAAGTTTAGCTTTCTGTGTCGAACTATAGACTACCTTCATTTCCTGAAAATTATGATTCTACATAATCCATAAAAAACTGGTCACATTTATGTAACATACCCAGAGTTTAAGTTGTTGCTCCGCCCATTTCAGCCAAAAGATAGTTGCAAAAATACTCTTGAACCTGAGGTGACTAATCGAAATATTACAGCATGAAGATTTGCAGCTTAACACGCTAATGAAAGCCCTATCCTCATTTTAATTACTATTGCTTGGTCGTTTTCTCCTTTTTATAGGCTAATAAAACGGGTCCCTCATAAAATGCACGTTGGCGTTTGGGACACCATCTTGTTGCAAACTCGACCTGCTGTTGTAAAGTATGGAAGTAATCGTCGTATTTGGAGGCCCGTTGCTTTCTAATTGTACCTTAACGACCCTAATGACAGGACAGGGCCATAAAGGGGAGAGGTCATGTGCCCACAAACTGCTACCATATGGAACGTCATGTAGCAAAGAAGACGCAGATGGGAACAACTTCCGGGGAGAAAACCCTTTTTTTCCAGGGCGGGATGAATACGATGATGAGGGCCATCTGGTGATGGAAAACCGTTTCAAGATTCTGGATTATAATACCGAAGGTAGGGAAAGGCCCTTTATCCTGGTTAGGATAATCTTGGTTTAGCTGGGGCTTAGAAGGGCAGAGCAAAGTTGTCACTTTTTTTGGACTAAATATAGGGTTTTGTCCATCCGAAACCATGGTCATGTCACTCTCACTGACCACGCTTATTAAGCACTCCAGTTCGCGCCCTCTTTAATATCTTTTGTTTGTTTTTCAGATCCAGTTTCACCATTTTTCGTCCACTTTTCAACAGGAAGTGTATTGGTTTTCATTAGCAAATGTTCAACACTCCCCCTCTTTCCCTTTTGCAAAACAAGTAGTGTTTTTAAAACGAATTTGCAAACTGACCCTTTCCACCCCCATCTTGGAATTAAGGAGTTAATTTTAAACGGCTGACAGTCCGCTAATGACCCAAATCTAGCCTAGAAATCTAGGGCGATCACTTTGTCTCATTTAGATTTTTCAAGATTTTTTCACCGATTAAAAACTATGGGTTAAGCCGCCATTGTTAACGCGTCAGGTAGTGGTCAGCTTATGAACTCGTAGTCTTTAAAAACTACGTGTTCTTACGTGAGATTAAACTTAATCGCGATTATGAGAACGTGTAAGCTGGAATAAATTGTGTCTGGACACGACCGGTGACGTCCACTAACAGTTATAATTCCAGCTTACACGGTCACGAAATCTGGTTTTATGTCACGGAATTTTATGAACTGCCTGTTTTATTTCTCATTATCATGAGTTCCCAATTGTAACATGTTTTGTAAATGTGTACTCGTCACTAATTCACGTGATTTATGTCACTTAATAAAAATTGATGTTATTTTAGTTGAAATAAGGTTGTCAATTTTCCTATCTTACTTCTAAATTAGTACGCCATTGTTATTGTAACATTATGACGTCTAATGTGTTCTGGTGAATTCTTCGAATCAAATGAAATAATGTCATCTGGACCATTTTGCTATCTAAGTTTAGGGTTATTAACTTTAGCATTTAAAAAACCGAATGTACATACATACGTACAAATCGGCTGAAAAGAGTTAGACCATAAAGAGAGCGCATGCGCACAAGTACACATTTCAACCAATTTTATGCAAATTCGTTCTTTAATAGGCTAAATGAATCGCGTGACCACTCCTAATGACGTATTCATACACACCCGAAAATCGTCTGCTAACATATAGGTTAGGGTGTGAGCATGCGCCCTTCAGCTCTTTTTTAGTACTAATACATAGGTCGAATACCTAGTTGCTGACGTCACAAAGTCAGTCCTCTGTTCACTAGGTGTGAATACGGCATAAGGTGTATTTCTGTGTTTATTTCAATTAAGAGTTATTTACTCAATTTATTTTTAAAATAGTTTATTTGAGGGCAAAGTCCACTTAAAATAGCGCCATTATTACCATTATATACGAGGGCAAACGTTTTTGCATATGTTTCTAAATACATGTGTATACGTACATGTACGTCTTGGTGGAGACCCGGCTTTACACACCTATTTAGTCTACAGTTATTCGTTTACTGTAAAATAAATGCATATTTTGATGTCATTATTGACCGTCATTTCCGCGGAGGCGTCTAAGTCAACTTCCGTTCCAGCCATTTTTGACGCCGTTAGTATCGTGTTTTTGCTCGTGGAATCTTCGGTAATTATAAACAGTTGGTGTTAAATTTTCGCGTTAGTCTCTCGCGGAAATCAACAGTCGACATAACTGGACATAAAGTAAGTACTCGTATAAACTTTAAATTGAAATAATAAACTGCTATTTTGAACTGCGCGATTTTTCATTGTATACATGCAACGGCCATTACACGTAATTTTTGCTTCACTACGTTGACTAGCGATTTGCAGTATCCCTACACCATTAACCAAGACAACGATTATTCTACATAATTTACATATAATATACGATTTATAGTAAACATGTTTGAAAATTTTCAGTTGTACAAGCTTTGTATTTGGTCATACAATGGTTATACAGGGTGCTTCCAAGTTGCACCAAGGATTAAGCTTGAAAAAAGCAGATGTTTGACTGGTCTCGAATCTCATAATATGCTTATGATAAGCGTATGATAACTACTTGTAACATTGTACTTTTCAGCAGCCATTCATCGAACGAGGGTATAATATCAGAGGCCATTGATAGGTGAGGCCCTGTCACATGACCTGCTTTAATTTGCCTGGAGTCTTGACATTGATGAGTAAATTACTTAAAAATGATTGCGCTAGGGCTGAATATGGGCTTAGACATTGGTGTTTTTTTTATTGGGCTCCTCCTTGGCCACCTAACCTTGTTCAAGTCATCCTCTGCATGGGTAGAGACTCCTAAAAATGTGGCACAATTAAGTCGTGGTCGTTTTCAAAGTGTGCTTATCGCACCCCACTTTCAGTCTTTAGCATGTTGTCGAGAATTTTAAGTGCTGCTTTACTGTATTTTTGGGATGTTAAGTATCCAGTATCAAGACCATTTAGGATGAGAATTGATACCAGGCTGCTTAATGGTCTGTTGGAGTTTGTGTGTAAACGTTCATAGTAAGTGCATGAAAAAAATCACTACTCTTTACACCTCTATGATTTTATGCAGACTTGATTAATCACAAGTGGCACTGAAGCTGACAATAACTTGTTATTTGACGATGGGCTAGATCTCAATGAATGGCTTGTCAGATAAACCAATCATTGTTAGGAACACTTGAAAATTCAAGAGCAGACATTGAAGCTGAATGTGAAATAAGAACAAGGTGGGTTGTTGTTGTTGTTTTTTTTTTTAATTATTATTAATTATAGATTGGTGAGAACGCAGTGAATGAAATCCAATAACTTCATTAGTTATCTAGTTCACTAGTTTTCTGATGCAAACTAGAAGACTGAAAAAATCGAGCATTTTTAGACAGACAAGTAATTATTAAAATTGATCCATGAGTGCCCTTAATTCTGTAAACAGTTCATGTCTGAACATGGATGCAATGCCAAGATTAACTATGCCAATGTTGCAGCACGTGCATGTAAGTATGGCTTTTCTTGGATTTGAGCTTGTGATTGAAGCTGAAAGGCTGGGCTCACCAAAGTTATACTTTAATGAAGTAACATATATGCAAACTATGAAAAATGTTAGCTCGTCTATAGCAATATCCATAACCCTGATGCAATAAGGGGCCAAAATAAGCTGAAATGGACAGGGGGTAGGGGTGATCAGTTTGAAGGAATTTCGGGGACTATTTTTTGAATGGCCCCTAAGGGCCCAAGTACTCAGAAATGTTGTGTAATATACCATGCATATACTACTGAAGCTAACATATTAACACGATAACAGTTCTTACAATGAAATGCTTTATTCTCTCGCAAAAAGAATTTTTTCCATGGTCTGTTCAGTTGACCCTCAACGTTCCTAAACGCAATTCTGACAGCATGTTGCTAATCATTGTCACAAGCCCACTGACCATCAATATGGCCAACTTTTAACGAGCAAACGTTTGCTGTCTTTTACGTGTCACTTTTGATGATCACTTCTGAAATATAGCTTAGAAGAGGTATATGGCAATGGAAAATAGGAGAGGCCCTTGTGATGCGATGATGATGGGTTGTGGTTTCCCTGCGGTGCTGGACCACCCCTTCCCCCGCCTTTTGGGGAGGACCTGAACGCCCTGGGGTGTGTTCGAAACGTATTTATAGCCCCTTGCATTCATTTGCATGTAGATGAACTTTGGAGACCCTTTTCTTTTCAACGGTGCCCTTCGTTAGAAAAAAGCCCTTAATAATAAATCGACTTCGACTTTCGTTTTTTTTTGTTTTTTCTCCCCATTTTCTTAGGGAAACCAGATTTATGGTGCATTGATTGATCACGGAATGGGCGTAAAATACAACAGCCTATAGCCTCGCGTACCTTAACTGCTTTGACGAATGCTTTTTTTGTTGTTAAATGCCCTTCTTGACCATGTAGCCCTCGGCCCTTTGGCGATTTTTTTTGGGAGGATAAATTATTAGGTCTTTTGCGATTACTGCCTGTAAATTAAACGAAATTGCCAGTTGGCATTGACTTTTGACCAACATCCCAAGGATGGTTTGAATTTTGATCACCTCCAAACTGCCTGCAAATATCGATATTGTATTCAATTTTTGTGCAGACATTCCGAGAATCAACAGCACGGAAAGAAAGAATGTACCCCTGCAGAGTCGAAATGGACATTCTTGGAGGTAGTTTACGAGGAATCCGAACGGCTCATTGCTTTTTTGGTGGTAAACTAACCAACAGAATTCGTACTTTCTGGAAGACCTACATGATGCAGGGATGAGCATGCATGGTCATTTGTTATGTATATATAGGCCTAGATATTTGTTAAAAAAAATCGCAAGGCCAAAGCAATTAAGACCAATTGTTATTAATTGCGGTCCATGTCAGTTATAACAGTCGTGCGAGTGTGTTACATATTCGCATGTCACAATTTTGCTCTATTTGGGATGTCAGGCTAATTGGATGTATGTGTGTATGCAGATTCCCTGAAAGCCTTAAGGCTGTCGAGAAACATTTTTAGAAAAGCTTAATACCTGTGGCGGAAAAATATCGCGAAATAGTACTTTAATTATTAAAATTGATCCTTTATAGTGCATGCCCTTAATTCTGTATTATATATAAACAGTTCATGTCTGAACATGGAATGGATGCTAAGATTAACCTGTTCATTTGAAGATTTAGCTCCTGATGTAACTAACTCAACGTTTGAAGATTTAGCTCCTGATGTAACTAACTCAACGTTTGAAGATTTTTGCTAATTGGCTTTCACTTTAGGATAGTTCAGCTGAGAGATTTTCGGTTAGTTATCAGTATGTTAACAATTAGTAGTAGATCTGAAAATGTTACTGGCCATTTTTTCACGATTTTTCCACAGCTATATATATAGCTTTTTAATTCCTATTTGTTGTTGTTGTTGTTGTTGTTGTTGTTGTTGTATATTTCACATGTTCACCTATATTCTATCCGATGCGGTTATTTCAGTCGCAATTATAAAGATGTACAACATTTAAAAAAGGAAAGACTTAATTCCTTGTCATTAATGTTAATTATACAAGTGGAAAATTGGCAGTTGGAAGATTGTTAGAAGTTGCTAATGAACTCTTCGATTATTTTCTGATGCTGTTTCTCGTAGAAAGTATATAAATATTTCCGAACGAATTTCCCTCCCCCACCCTTGATTTTCTTCAACGCAATTTATATATTTTTCCATTTAACATTAAATTTGACTGACGATGGGGCGATATAATGCAACAGAGGTTTTTGCGTTTGATCACCGGCAAATTTTAATTGGCTAAATTACGCCGAAAACGCTTGGCCTTGCCAATACCGCCAGTCGCAAGACCTATAATTAATCGAGTCTCACGTAAGATATAATCAATGGATAATTTCGGCAATTCATATTAAAAACTATTTTTGTTCCGAACTAAAAGTTGTATTTTGCGAATCGATTTATGCCCTGAGAGCTAGACAAGCTTTTCGAGTGAACCGGCCATTTTTGATGGACTTTAGCATGTTTTTTTTATATACATATACATATATATATTACTAACATATTATTGCAGGTGGAAAACAATGTTCAGGTTTTTTATGACGCACCTTTAGTCCACCTGAGATAGAAATCTTTTTAAGCTGGCCGTATTTTAAGAACCAACAATAACGAGTGCAAAAATATGGTCGTGGATCTCCGTTTAAATTTCCATTTTTGTTGTGGATGGCGTATTTATCGCCGTTATTACGAAAATTTGTTGTTGACCCCCCTCCAACAGGTGTCCAAAATCCCACCGAGTTTTAAAACAGTGGTAAGATCGGAGATTTCGGTGTTGGTTAAACCGGGACTATTATCACATCTTGGGAGGTCCCCCCACCATGTTAGATGAAGTATTTCGTGTCACATTTGTTGGTCCGCCAGAGGGCAATTCCATTCGATGGGGGATTTGGGGGAGGGACATTTTGGATGGGACGAGAAGGACACTTCTCTCGGATGTCCCATCGGTGCTGAGAGGTGCACCTTTTTCCCTTCCAGATTATGCACAGGTGGGCGACCCTCTCAGTGGGTTGTCACACAATGAACGTGTACTTGGGTGCTGCCGATCATGTCTTGACATTTTTACAACGTTTTCCAACAATCTTCAGGAATCCTTGGCCTTTGGAGGGGGTGACGCAGCCCCTGTGTGTTCATAGTGTGCGAAAAGGGGGGACGCGGACGGACATTAAAAAATGTTGAGATAGTCGGATGGCCGAGAGCCATGGTGGAGAGAGGGAATCTGACAGCCGATGTACGTATATGTTAAGCAACCCAATTTCTTCTTTACCCTTGTTTCCCTACTGTCTCCCCCTTTGCCCAAATCCACCTTGGTCGTGCGATAATCCAAAGTTTTTTTTGTGTTGGCTATGGGTTTTTTTTAGGGACTAAGCTTGCTGTACTAAAGTGAGTTACCCTGCCGGTGGCCCATGCACTCCCACCTAGCTGATGAATATGCCAATCTCTGGTGAAGCATTACCGCTCGTCACTACCGCGTGCCTGACCTTTGCCCTATTGGAGGGGGTCACTCACACGCGCACATATATAGGTTCTCTGGCCGAATTTTTAATTTTCATATATATAGGGGTTGCTCAAACTAAACGTTGTGGTTTTTTTATTTATTTATTTTTTGGCAAGAGGTATAACTGAAGACCCAAATCATCGAATTTAAAATTCTTTCATGCATTTAAACGTATGTTGAACAATTATTTTTATGCAGTCTGGAGATGACAGTAAGGAAGGACAGTGTGCATCAGTGCAATTTGATAAAGTTATGGAGCAATACATCCATATTGAAGATTTGGACACAATATTGAAACGCCATGGACGTTGTTTAAGTTTGTATATTTTCTAACATTATCAAGGGAATGGACATTCTTCTGGAATTTTAAACTTGAGTTTTTAAAACTTATGTCCCGTGCTATAACTTGTTGCACTATTGGCACTGGCATGCATGGCTTGGAAGAGGCATATACAATATTTACAACCGTAATGCAAGTCTATCATTCTCCGTCATTTCTTTAGATGACAGACGAGTTAACCATGCATGGTTGTCTTTTAGATTGAATGCTCCAGACTGCAGGGTGATGTTGGAGTTGACACATTTGTGGACAAAACCAACAAAGTCCCTCTTGCACCGTAAGAGAATGGACATTGGAAAATTGGCAGCCTCAATGACCT